>CAUYUJ010017290.1:88526-91026 GCA_963575745.1 Prorocentrum cordatum
GGCCTCCCCAGCCGCGCCCAGTGCCCCCTCCGCCCCGACGATTTTATTTATTGCGACGCACCCCCCCCCCAGTGGGACTTCCCGAGCCCCCCGGCGGTCCCCAGCGCCCCCGAGTGGGGCCTCCCCCGCCGCGCCCAGTGCCCCCTCCGCCGCCGACGATTTTATTTTTCGCGGCGCACCCCTCCCCCCCACCAGTGGGACCTCCCCAGCGCTCCCCAGCGGCCCCCAGCGCTCCCAAGTGGCGCCTCCCCAACCGCTCCCAGCGCCCCCCAGTGGGGCCCCCCCAGTGGGCCTCCCCAGCCGCGTCCAGTGATGCCCCCTCCGCCCCGACGTTTTTTAATTTTTCGCGGGCACCCCCTCCCCCAGAAGACTCCCCCAGCGGCCCCCCAGTGGTCCCAGCGCCCCCCAGTGTGCTCCCCAGCCGTGCCCAGTGCCCCCTCCGCACCGATGATTTTATTTTTCGCGGCGCTCCCCCCCCCTCCCCAGTGGGACCTCCCCAGCCTCCCCAGCCGTGCCCAGTGCCCCCTCCGCACCGATGATTTTATTTTTCGCGGCGCTCCCCCCCCCTCCCCAGTGGGACCTCCCCAGCGCCCCCTAGTGGTCCCCAGCGCACCCCAGTGGGGCCTCCCCAGCCGCGCCCAGTGCCCCCTCCGCCCCGACGATTTTATTTTTCGCGACGCACCCTTCCCCTCCCCCAGTGGGACCTCCCCAGCGCCACCCAGTGGTCCCCAGCGCCCCCCACTGGGGTCTCCCCAGCCGCGCCCAGTGCCCCACCGCTCCGACGATTTTATTTTTCGCGACGCGCACCACCCCCCCCCGCCCCCCCAGTGGGACCTCCCCAGCGCCCCCCAGTGGTCCCCAGCGCCCCCCAGTGGGGCTTCCCCAGCCGCGCCCAGTGCCCCTCCGCCCCGACGATTTTATTTTTCGCGACGCACCCCCCTTCAGTGGGCCCTCCCCAGCGCCCCCCAGTGGTCCCCAGCGCCCCCCAGTGGGGCCTCCCCAGCCTCGCCCAGCGCCCCATCTGCCCCTGAGAATACACCCGACAGACTGTGTGCAAAACGCCTGCCGTAGACAAGCGTTCCCAGCACAAGGCCGCAACGCACTTTGCACCGCGAGCCTCCAACAGCTAGGTCACCAGAGTAATTTCTTCCGGCCCTCCTTGGACCCTGGAGGCCTCCTCTTGGAACCCTCTGTCGGCTTCTCGGGTGTCTGTTGGAGGCTTCCTGGGAACATGTTGAAGGTCTTTGGGTCCATATTGCGGGGGGCGCCCCTTGACGTCTCTTCGAGCTCGCCCTCTGAACCTCCTCTTGCGGCCCTGTTTGTTCACTCCTTCTGCGATGTCTGGCCCCCTCTTCCCCCTCCTCCTCCACCTCCTCCTCCTCCCCCTCCCTTTTTGTGCAAGAGCCATGGCACACGTGCCGCTTGTTTTGCTTTGCTCTGCGTTGCTTTACGTTGCTTTGCTTTGCTTTACTTTATGTTGCTTTCCTTTACTTTCATTTACTCTACTTGACTTGACTTCACTGTTCTTGGCTCTTTCCCCAAACAGGTTCTTCCTTGCGTTGACCATCTCAGGGTGATTGCCGCCAATGCCGCCCGTCGCCGTCGCCGCCCGTCGGGATGATTGCCGCCCGTCGCCGCCCGTGCCGCCCATCGCTGCCCGTCGCCGCCCGTCGCCGTCGCCGCCCGTCGCCGCGACTCCCGCCCTTTGCCGCCCGTGCAGCCCGTCGCCGCCATGTGTTGTGCTGCACTTTGCATAAGTATGCTTCGCTTTACGTTTTACGTTGCTTGCGTCGGTTCGTTTTGCAGTGCTTCACTTTTTTAGCATCCTGTAAGGTATGTGTTTCTCCTCTATGTTGCTTTATCTTTCCCCTAACGTGAGTAGATTGCACGTGACTTCGCGCTATCCAACTTTACATGACACTACAATATGTGTTACGCCACGTTGGTTAATGTTTCCTCGACATTACATGATTGCACTTCATCATAATTTGAGTTACTATCCTTTCTTCGTCTGCCCGCGCACGTTCTTTTTACGAGCATTGAATGTACAACATCGTGCCAACACAAGACCGAACCTACACTTGCTACAGAACTGCAAGCATGCATGCATACTTGAACACAGGCATACTTATATCCACGCATACAAACTACCATACATGCATAACTACACTCATACATCCAGACACATATACGTGCGTACGCACGCACAACTGACATCAATAGATCAGTTTGAGATACATACACACGCACATACGCACATCTATGCATACATACATATCCACACACATGCACACAAACATACAGTCATACATGCATGCACGCATACATGCAATCAAACATAAGCATACGCTCGTACACACGAACACCACATATCTTACACCGCAGAGCTAAGACCACACATATGAGCACGATTGCGGCGTATCCTTGTCAGTATCTTCGTCTTTCGCCTCGTCCTCATCGTTCTCGTCCTCCTCCTCCGCGTTTTTTCCTTCACCTACCC
>CAUYUJ010017290.1:96026-131026 GCA_963575745.1 Prorocentrum cordatum
CGGGCAGGCGGCTGGGACCTGCCACGTTGCCACCCCGTGGGCCATCAGGAACGTGGCGCACTCGGACACGATGGGAGTGAAGGCTACCACTGGTGCGGGGTTGGGCGCCCCGACGGCTGCTGCCCTGGCCGACGGCGCGGCCGCTAGAGGCGGTGCCAGGAGAGCCTCTGTTGGTGACGGCGGCGCCGCCACTGGCACGGGCCCCGCAGGAGGCGGCGCTGGCAGTCCAGCGGCGGCCGATGCAGCTGACGGCGGAGGCGGCGGTGCGCGGAATGAGGAGCAGCTCGGGAGAACGATCCAGGGGCTGCGAGCGCGGCTCAGGCGCAAGCGCCACATGACGGAGCCGCTCGCCGAGAGAGCTGACGATGCGCTGGAGGGCCTACGTAGGCGCCGCCGCGGGGGCCAGAATCACAACCGCGACGCCTCCGGCACATCGCTTTTTGACGAGGCCCTACCCGCTGGTTCCCGCCGCCGAGCACAACGCGCTCCGATCCAGGAGCGCTGATGGCAGCGGATCTGAAGCAGATTCGCGAGTGCTTGGCACAGCGGGGCGGGGCCGTCGACTACAACGAGCTGGACAGCCTGAGTGCGAACGGGGTGCCGCGCGGCACAGGCGCGCGGCATGGGGCCCATCCCCAGAGCGAGAAGGGGAGTTCGCCGCGTGCGCGAGATGTGGATGGTAGGCAAGTGCTCGGACGCCCTCATTCGGGGAGAATTGTCGTGCTGCGGCGACATGCTGGCGCAGAGGCTGAACGCCAGCGAGCAGGCAGCCAAGGGCGGGCACTGGCAGGTGGCGCAGCACCTCGCGCTGGTGGACCCCACGGTTGTCGGGCTGGCCTCGCGGGCAGAGCCGGCGTCGACCGCGGCGACCTGCTCGGGGGGCGCGAAGCTGAAGGGCCGCCTTGGCGAGGCCCGGAGCCCAGATGGCGAACGCGGCGCCGAAGCCGACGGCGCCGCAGTGGGAGGCTCGCTGACGCGAGGGCAGAGGTCGCGGCCGAGTCGCAGCAGGATGAAGGGCCGGAGCCCCGCCTGCCGCGCCCGCGGGGGCCGCGGAGCCGCGCGCCTCGAGTCGGGCTGCAGAGGCAGGCGCCCCCAGCCCCGGGAGAGCGTTGCCATCGCCGCAGCGTGCTCTGACGCCATCATCGCCCCCCCTGGCGAGGGCCGCGGCTCACGGCTCGAGCCCTGGGCCGCCGCGGAGGTGCAGCCTGCGCCCAGGGCCGGGTGCCGCGAGCCCGCCGCGCCGCGTGGTGTTCGCCCTGCCCTCGGGGGAGCGCGGCCCAGTCAGGCTGGGCCCGCCAGGAGCGCCGCGCCCCTGGCCCTGCGACGGGGGCCCTCAGCCCGTCCGAGCCGGGGGCCGCGGCAAGGGCCCGAACAGGGGCAGGTACAGGAGCGGCCGAAAGAACAAGCAGCATCGCGCATGACAGAGGAGGTGGAGCGCGGCGACCGCACGGACTCCTCTGAGGGCAGCACGGAGACCGAGATTAGTTGCCGGTCAGCTTTTGACGAGGTGGCGTGCAAATAGGCTTGCGACTATCCCTTCTCGGACGACGAGCTGCCAGTAATTCGTACTTTTCCACACCTCGATGTTGACTTGCGAGGTGCACGCGCGCCCCAGCGGGTGCGTGGGTTACCGCGCCGTGAAGTTGGACGCTGCACGAGGCATCTTGGGACTGACGCAACGCATCATGATTATTTTCAGGCGGGGCCTCTGGCTCCAGACTACGTGTTTCCGCGAGATGGCAAGTTATTTCAAGACTCACGTCAGGCGAGGCCGCTGGCTCCAGATTTCGGACGTTCTACCGATGGACGGTCGGCTCATCTTTTACCGCTGTCCGCAGGGAGCGGTCGTCACGACTTGATGCCGCTGCCCTGCGTTCTCGTTCAGATCTGCGACCTGAAGCTGGAGTTCGACCGGGGCCGCGTCGTGGACATGGTGACGTTGACGGCGGATGACGACAAGAACGGCTGGCTGTACCTGGCGACGCAGGTGCTGCATTTCCGGTACCGTTTGGGGCGGCAGGCGCCCGTCGTTGACGGGCGACAGCGCCCGCCACTTCTTCTGCCCTGCTTGCTGGGCGCAGGTGGAGGTTTTGCAGCACCTGGCGCGGAGCGAGTGTGCTTTCCTGGAGCCGTGCAGCGACGAGGTGCCGAATCTGGAGTGGCAGTCGGAGCCCCAGTCGTCGGCGTTCAGTCACACGGGCGAGGAGGTGCACCCCGCCGAGAAGCTCGGTAGGGAACGCCTGATGATCGCCCTGCCGCCGAAGCACGCCAGCGGGTCGGCGCTGGCCACAGAGGTGCGTGCCGGCTGGATCCGAGATGCGCTGGAGACCCCCGAGTGGATCCTCGGGGGCCTCGATGAGCTGGGCGAGTTGCCAGAGACCCTCCGCGCGCGGGCGGAGGGCGCCGAGTGGGAGCTCATCGTCGCCGAGCGGGTGGACCGCAGGATCCTGGGTCCCATCGAGGAGGTGTGCATCGTGCAGGTGAGAGGGCGTTGCGTGCTGGGCGGCCTCTTCGGGGCCCGCAAGTCGGGGCTCAGCATGGGCCTGGGTCCACGGCGCCTCGTGATGACCATCGCCCCAAGCGACTGGTTGCGGGAGACCATCGAGGACGACGTGGGCCTGGTGCCGTCCACGGCCAAGTGGGATAGCTTCCTCCTGAGGAATGGCGAGGTGTTCCTGACCTTGTCGGAGGAGCTGTGGTGGTGTTTCTGCCCGAGGTCTGGCACAAGTACATGGCGCTGTCCAAGCCTGGTAGCCGTGCTGCGCCTGGCCTGGCCAGGGGTGGCAGCGTGTCTGCGGCGGCGGCGATGATCCCCGCGGGCGGGATCTCGGAGACGGGGTTGAGCCAGCAGATCCGCGGGAGGTTCGCGCGTGACTGGGCTCCAGGTGTCGAGCCGCTGCCGGCGGAGAAGAAGTTGCGAAGCGGCCCGCCGCTTCCCCCTCCTTGTGGGCTGGGCGCGGGGCCCTCAGCTTCGGGGCAGGCCTCGACGGATGCCCTTGGCTTCGAAGAGGGAGCCCGTGCGTGGACAGGTTGGCCGCAGCTACGACGACGAGTGAGTCCCCCTCTGCAGCGGGCGCCCAGGGCAGAAGCACGGCTGCGCCCGCTCCAAGTGGGCGAACCCCTTCAAGGCATCGCGAGACTGGTCCAGGACCTCGGCCGCCCAGCGCTTCGGGGCCCACCAGAGAGAAGCTCCTCACCTATTCAATTACATCGGTGAGTTGACGGGTTGCCGTCTTGTATGCCATTACAGGCCAGTCCAGATGGGTTGTGGTGATGTGCTGCTCTAGGTTTGGAAACAAGAAGGTGAGGCCTGCTGGGAGTGCGCCGCGTTCTACCCCTGCATGCTCTTGCACCTGGGCGGCCTGGCGGGTCTAAATTCACAACCTCGACCTCCTGGAGATTGCCGATGAGGTGGCGCTGACAGCCCGCCAGAGTGCAGGGCCCCCCGAGGTTGCGCACATGGCCGGGGCACGGCACGAGGCCCGCGGAGTTCCACGCAGCGAGGACAAGCCCGTGAGCCGCGTTTTGAAGAGCCAGGCCTTGGGCGAGTTCGTGGGCGGCAAGTTGGGCATGGCCATCCCCCTCAAGGACTTCACTCACAAGCTGGTGGGCCCCAGCCTCTGCACGCTGGACCGCGAGAAGGCGACGCAGAGGTGGCTGCTGGGGCTGGCAGGCCGCTGGGCGCGAGCTGGTGCGTTCCGCTGGAAGGCGAAGTCCGCCCTCGATCATTTGTGGCGGGCCGTGGTGCGTTGGAGAAATGAGCGTCGCTGCCCAGCTTTGCCATCAGGGAGTCTGCAACCACGCTGGGCCTCTCCCCACTCATGAGGCGTGACGCGCGGACCCCCTTCAGCCACATGGCGGCGGTGTCGGATGCCACTGGTCAGGAGGGGGCCGCGCACAGAGCTGTGCGACCCCTTGTTCATGGGGGCGCGGCCGCGCGAGCAGCTCGGGCTAAGCGCTGTGGCAGACGGCACGATGAGGGCATGTTGTTCTCGCTGTGCGTCGGCATAGGTGGGATCAGGCGTGCTCTGGACATGTTGGGCTTGAGCGTTTCGGTGCGTGCCGCATTCGAGACTGATGCGGAGGCGAGCCGTCTGGCGCAGTGCTCTTGGCCTGATGTGATGGAGCTCGGCAACGCGCAGCTGCTGGTGGAGAAGGACGCGAGGGCGATCCGAGATCGTGCTTCACTCGCGCGTTGGGTCATCCTCAGCGCGGGGTGCCCACGCGCAGACCTGACCCGCCTCCGCGTGGACAGGCGCGGGCGGCGAGGCAGGCGGTCTGGCCTCTTCGTCGCGATCTTGCGGGCGCAGGCCTTGGTCCGTCAGGTATCTCTTGAGGAGTTGCAGCTGCCCGGCCCGATCGAGAATATGTGTTCTTTGGAGGCCAAGTACAGGCAAGACATGTCGCAGGCGCTGGGGCGGCAGCCAGCGGTCACTGAGGCGGCCGACATCTCGCCCATTCGGCGAGAGAGGTTGTGCTAGTGCGACTGGGGCCCGTTGACTCCGCGGAAGGGCGTCGTTCACGAGTTGCAGGAGGTTGGCGACTTCAAGCGGTGGCTTCGCGAAGGTCGCCACTGGTGTGGTACAGGCTGCGAGAAGCAGAGGCTGCCGACCTTCGCCCGCTGCATCCCGAGGGCGTGCGCTGGTTCCAGGCCCAAGGGTCTGCGTCATTTCTCGCGGGGAGAGTTGGCGCGGCGGCGCACTCGCGTGCACTGCGTTGCCCCGTGCCAGCTCCGAGCTGCTCAGTGTTTGCGCCGGAGTGCCGGCGGCGTGGGGCCTGCGGATTCCTTCGCGCCGGAGATGCTGATGGATCTCCCCCATGGTCGCACAGTGACGGCCATGGCAACCCAGTTCTGCAAGACCCGCGAGCTGGAGGTGATCCGTTGCGCCTTGCCAGGCGACTGCTTACAGCGTGCAGTGGTGACTTGGAAATTAGGGCGTTGGGCGCACTGCCAGAAGTACCTTGACGACGTCCCGAACGTTGTGCTGCTGTGGCAGCAGGCTAGCAGCTTCGACGCATCCGAGGGCGCGGTGAGGAGGCGGCCGACTATGGCGAGGATGTGCTGGTTCGCCACCAGGTTCGTCGTGGACGCGAAGCCCAGCAGGACATGCGTGTGCAGGTGGCCGAAGAGTTGGTCAGGCGCGCTGAAGTTCGAGGCCCAGGCGTTCGACTGCATTCGCTGGAGGTGATGCGCCTCGGCGCGTGGCCTCGGAGACATGCCAGCTGGGCAGGGAAGACAGTTCTGGCCTGGCGCTGGAGATGGAAGGGCCGCGTCACAGCACTGGAGGTTCCTGGTACGCTTGGCTGCTCTACGTTGAAGGCTTCGTGTGTGCCCTCATCTGTGTGCGAGGTCTGCCCGTCTCATGGTTTCGCAAATGGGCTCTGGTGTGATATCAAGAGGGGGCTCGTCCTCCCTTGGGCTCAATGCTGCTGTCAGGGGATGCCGGCCATGCTCCTGGCAGCTTCAGCGCGGCCAATCTACGGGTGCACCGAGACCGCCGTGGATCCTGCCGACGACTCCTCCACGGGAGGCGGCGTCCCCGCGGCCGACCATGCCGCGTCGGAGGTGCATTCCGCACGTGCTGGATGTGGTGGCCCGTGTGCAGACTCGCATGGAATTTGGGAAGTTATCACATACCCTGGTGCAGCCTCGTACCGTGCGACGGTGTTGCAGAATGGTTCTGGCTGTTACGCATTGGGTGGAGTCTCATGATGCGCCAGTGGAGACTGGCTTTGAGCAACGTGACTCTCCACATAGTGAACGGATTGAGTCGTTGTGGGCCGCTGGTGGACCAGCGGGCGACGCAGGTTCTACCCTTTCAGGTGCGCAGCTCGTCCTGCGGAGCGAACGTATTCTGCATGGTTCTTGGCATCGCCTCAAAGTCTGGCAGACAACGAAGACTTCTCAGCGTGCCACGCCGATGCCAGAATATGTGTTGTTCGCGTGGACGAGTGCGTCGCGCTCGTGGTCTCGCAGTGTCGCGGCACGGCTCTTGGTGGTGGGCCGCGCAGACTGACCTCGCGCGATGGAACTGCTGAGCCTACGCGATGACGGTTTCAGTCCACCAATGTTGGGCTCAGCATCGCGTTTGCGCTGCCAATGGCGAGGTCGGGAGTTCGTCTTCATTGTGAGTACCGGTGGCGCTCCACGACCCGCGCTTGGCCAGAGGCGTGCGGCACCTTTTCGTCAGGTTGCCGCAGGGCGCGCGTTCCTGATATCCTCGGTGGAGAACGTCAGGCGGGTCTTCAGAAGCTCTTCTCCAGCCTCGAGCTCGAGCGCCACCAGTGCGCGCCGTTCTCGTTGCGGCGCGGTGGCGCGACTTTGCACTACCAGCGCTACAACAACGTGCGCCGCGCGCTCATCATGGGCAGTTGGCAGGACACTACAGAGGTGGAACTCTACATCTCGGACGGTCTGTAGCACGTGCTGCAGAACTCGTTCGGCCCGGTGGAGCTGGATTGCTTTCGCCGCCTGGCGGCGGCCCTCGATCATGACGTGGCTTGAAAGGAGAGGGAGAGAGAGAGAGAGAGAGAGATAGAGAGAGAGAGAGAGAGAAACAAACAAAAAAACAAAAAGGCCCAAGTAGGTAGCACCGTCGTGATTCACAGCTTCGCTGTCAGCATTTTCCCGACTCTCCCTCCACAGGGCAAAGACGGTAAACCTGAGTGGAGTGCATGGAAGGGGGAGGCTCCCTTGGGGAGGGTTCAGTCTAGTGTTCGCGCTGCCGTTCCCTCTCAAGGGTTTGCACTCGCGTTCACGCTGCCGCCCTCTCCTCAGGGGTTCGGTCTTGTGTTCGCGCTGCCGCTCCTGGGGTTCATTCCGGGGGTTCGGACTCGCGTTCGCGCTGCCGCCCCTTCAGGGTGCGGGGCCCCTCGGGGTCGGGGGGTCTTGCGCTGGCAGCCCCTCCTTGCGCACAAGACTCTGGTAAGGGATGAGACGTCAAAACTGAAGGAACGAGGAGGCAGGCTGGAGATAGATATCATTGGGTTTCTCATGCGATGTATCTCCCCTGGCGTTTCCCGCTGATGCGTCCATCCCGTTGCCGCCTCCCCCGCAGCCGTTTCAGCTCCTCCCTTCCCTTCCCTGCCAAACTCGGAAGGGGAGGAGGCTCCCGTGGGGAGGGTTCGGTCTCGTGTTCGCGCTGCCGCTCTCTCCGAAGGGTTCGGACTCGCGTTCACGCTGCCGCCCTCTCCTCAGGGGTTCGGTCTCGTGTTCGCGCTGCCGCTCCTGGGGTTCATTCCGGGGGTTCGGACTCGCGTTCGCGCTGCCGCCCCTTCGGGGCGCGGGGTTCCTCGGGGTCGGGGGGTCCTGCGCTGGCAGCCCCCCCTTGCACACAAGATTCTGGTAAGGGATGAGACGTCAACAGAGAAGGGACGAGGAGGCTGGTTGGATATATATATATATATATATATATATAGAGAGAGAGAGAGAGAGAGAGAGAGACAGAGAACAAGTGATACATATATATATATATATAAGCATGCGTGCCCGTGTACATGCGTGCCCGTGTACATGTGTATGTGTAGATGTGTTTGTGCGCATACGGTGGGGGGTCTGCGAGTTCCCTCTGTGGGGCCTTTTCGTGGACCCCGCTAAGAGGTCTTTTTGGGGCGTTTGTTGCGGCTGTGGGTTTCCTGGGCTGTCTCTGGGCCTTTTCGGGGGCTGCTCGCGCCGCGGTGGGCCGGCCGGGGGGGGGCCCGCGGACAGCCGAAAGCTCGCAGAGCCCCTGGAATGCGAGAGCACCAAAAGTACAGTCGACCCGCAGAGTAAGGATAGGCATCCCTCCCAAGGGTCCCAGTGCATCCTTGCCTCCTGGGTCCATCCTTGGACACCTTCGTTGGCCGCGCGCCCCGCTCGAAACGCTTCGATATGAGCGCCCAAGGCCCTTGCATCCTGATCACGCATCCTTACTATCCGGGTTGACTGTACACGTCGGTCGTGGGAAGAAGGTATTTCTGGATTCCCAGGCGATCGTTTTCTTATTCGTTGTTTTGCCGATCGGCGCGGGCCTTAGCACCCCCCCACACCCCCCATGGAGTAGATCTTGGCTGTTTGGGGCGTCTGTTGCAAGCAGGTGGAGTCTCCCCCAGAGGACGGACGCACTGATGCGAACAGTCGCGCTGAGCAGAGGTCTGGAGCCCGACCTCCCCTTTCCCCCCCCGTTCCGCCCCATTGTCGGAAACGCCGAATAAAAAACGATTCCCAGATCCCAATCTACTTCAGGCGCCTTCCTACGTCAAGGATCGAATGGTTGTCCTTCTTTCTTCCTTTTCGGGCGGCGGGCGGATGCCCGATCTGCCTCTAACGCTTCCCCACCTCGTGTTTCTACCCACTTCTTCCGACCGACGGGTGTTCAACGACATTGGAAGTCCGCGGTGCGTGTTGCCTCTAGAGGCCTTCTGTTGGGATCCCCTTGCGCCACCTCGGAAGTCATCCGGGGCATCCTGGAGGCCGCGGGTGGTGGATTTCGAAGCTCCGGGGGCCCTGGAGGTGCGCTGGGGAGTCGTACGGGGGATCTCCCCCGCAGGGGGCGGGGGCCCTACCTTGAGCTAAAGCTTGGACCCTCGGGGGAGAGAGAGAGGAGGGGACTGCCAAATGTCTCGCGCGCCTGTCCACTCCTGGCAAGCGGGGGTCGGCGGAGAGTCGGGATACGACAGCACAGTGTACGTCACAGGCGGTGGAGCTCGGGGCGCCGAGGGACGTGCTCAAAGCGGATGCGGTAGAGGATCGATCTCAAGACACATTCGGCACAGTTCAGTTCGGAGATCGCCCGTGTCTCCGAGCGGTGCTCTTCGTGTCCGATGGCATCCTCGGCGGCACTCGGCCCGCAGAGGTGGTCGCAGGGAGGAGTGCTGGAGGCGCGGCCCCCTGCGCGGCACCGGCACGCGCGGCGGTGCCCCGGGAGCTCCCGCAGGCGGGCGTGTCGTCGTGGGCGCAGCAGTCTGCGCTCTGCTCGGCAGCTGGCTGTCCCGGAGGACCACGGTGGATGGGTAGACTTGGGAGGCTCGGGGGCGGCTCAGAGGGGGGTGATGACTAGGGGGGGTGGATATCATGGCGGGGGCCATGATGTTTCCCCAGATTTCATGGCGCCTCTTCTTATTTCATTACGTCCCTGGCCCCCCCGCTGGGCCGCGCACATGCCGCCGGTCATGACTTGCACCCCCCCCTCTTGGACACCCCCCTCTTGGCAGCTCCCCGGAGGCACCAATCACGTTACATTGGTTCGTGATTGCCAAACTCCCCATGCTGTTTTATGGATGCGTTTGCTTGGGTATGTGATTGTTCCCGTTTATACTCCGCTTCTCCAGTGTTGTTCAGGAGATGACGGTCCTGTAGGGCGAGGATGAGGACGAAGATGTCCGCGGCATGGATCATGCTTCTAGTTTGTGCAAATTATCTATGGAGCGGTAGTTGCCGCGAAGCTGCATTTGATGATTCTAGAAAAGATGCTCCGTCGCAACAGGAAGCCCGTGCCCCCACCAGCCCACCAGGCAAGTTGTCGAGGCGAGAGGGAGTCTCATGTGCGAAACAAGGAGGTCCACGCTCGTGAATTTAGATGAATCTGGGCGCCTCTTGATGCGTTCTTTGGGCTCTCGTGGGTGCCATTTTGGGACTCTCCTTCCTGTCATCTTTCGGCGGAGGAGCATTGGGTGCCATCCTGGGACTTTCCTGTGGCCTTCTGCAAGACCTGGGGCCCTCTTCCGGACATCTGAGAGGACATGGATTAAACGATAGGCTTGCTCTGATGATTTCCTCATCGGACCCCGAACAAACGTGTACATATAAAGTGTGGGTGGGTCCGGGGGCTCCCGGACCCGAACACCAACCGCAGATGGGTGGACCTGGGCTTCCCGCGCACACTTCGGGAGCCCCGAGGAGGAAGGAGGGAGGAGGGAAGAGAGAGGAGGGAGGAGGGGGGAGGGAGGAGGGAGGAGGGAGGAGGGAGGGAGAAGGAAGGAGGAGGGAGGAGTGAGGAGGGAGGAGGGGGGAGGGAGGAGACGACGACGACGACGACGCCGAGGGCGCTCAGACAGCCGTCCAGACGATCCACGGAGGGCCACGCGTCGTCCCCGGACGGCCTCCAGGCGTTTCAGACCGCTCACTCGGCGCCTCCCGGCCCAAATTTGCTCGCAGACGTTCCGAGAGTGCTACGTATATATATATATATATATATATATATCTATATATAAATATAGATTGCAGCCGCAGGTCACGAACATAAAACCGATAAACCGATAAACCGATCAACCGATAAACTATTTCGATTGATCGGTTTATCGGCAGATCGACCGATAAACCGATATAATCACCGACTCATCGCATGCGTGCCCGAATCTCAGCACAGCTTGGCTTTATCAGTTTATCGGTTCATCGGTAGATCGGATGTTTCAGTTTATCGGTTGATCGGTTTATCGGCCCGGCGTTGTCGTGGTTGTCCAATGGGTAATCCTTCGAAATTATCTCTCCTCTTCCTCCTAGTCCTCCACTTCCTCTTCCTCCTAGTCCTCCTCCGCCTCCGCCTCCTCCTCCTCCTCCTCCTCCTCCTCCTCCTCCCTCTTCCTCCTCCTCCCTCCTCCGTTCCGATCCTCCCTCCCTCCCTCCCTCTTTCCTCCCTCCCTCCCTCACTGGCCCCGACGCCCATGGTTCTCCTAGTCCTCCCTCCCCCTCTTCCTCCTAGTCTCCTCCGCCTCCCCTTCCTCTTCCTCCTAGTCCTCCTCCGCCTCCGCCTCCTCCTCCTCCTCCTCCTCTCCCTCCTCCTCCTCCTCCCTCCTCCGTTCCGATCCTCCCTCCCTCCCTCTCCTCCCTCCCTCCCTCACTGGCCCCGACGCCCATGGTTCTGCGCGCACAGGGCCGCGGCCCCCGTGAGCCCCTTCTCGGCGTTCCAGCTGACCACCATTCCTGGGGAGCTCGTCCTCCCTCCCTCTTCCCCTCCTGCCCACACTCTCACATCCGTCCCCCATTCCCCTCCCTTGTTCCCCTCCCCTCCCTCTTTCGGATTGGGGAATTTCGAATTTCCTGTCTCCTCCTCTCCCAGGCCCAGTGCCCAGGCCCATCCAGAAAGAAAAACTGGAAAGGGGGGAGGGCGGGAAGGAGAGATGGAGGGAGGGAGGGTTGGATTCGATTCGGGCAGGGGCGTTTGAGAAAAGAGGGGATGGAGGGGTGGAGGGAATAGGGATGGGGGAAGGGGATTGGAGTTGGGAAGGAGGGATGGAGGGAGGAGTGGCGGGGGGAGGGCGGGGTTTGTGGGAAGCAACATATGGCGGGGCATTTCGGGCTAGGACGTTTTCGGTTTCTACAGCGTTTTGGCGGGGGTGCCTCCAGCTCCCACTTCCTCTCCTTCTCTGGGCTTTGGGGGGGTCGCATTTCCCCTCTCCTCCTCCCCCATCCTCCTTCTCCTTCCCCCCTCGGTCTTAGCCGTATCAGGTTATCACTGTAGCGCGAGCTGCGGCGAAAGCTGCTGGCGTCGCGCGTCCTATTGCGGATCCGGGCGCAACCCTCAGCCATGCGCGGCGGCCCGTATGATAAACCACCCGGGCCTTTAAACCAACGGGACGTCATCGTCTGCTCTTTGCGCGACCGGCGAGTCGGGAAGCCATGCTGGGCCACCCATGTGAGGGATTGTGTCAGCGCTTCCTTTGCGCTCGCGGTTGAGCCGCAGCGGTTGGGCCTTGATCCCAACCGTGCGCCAGTTCAGTTTGTTGCTCAAGGACTGCCTGTTGCCCTTCGCGCCGATGTGAAGATAGCGGGGGATCAACTGAAACAGTGCTACCTCCGGATGGGGCAAGCCTTCGTGCCCGACCCCCACATCAGCGGGGCTTGCTACACTTGCGGTTGGAGCTCCTTCAAAGGTGCGTGGATGGGGCCCGAGGGTTGCAGCGTCGGCGCGCTGCCCCTCTGCGCCGCGTTCATCGACTCGCTGTTCGAGACGAAGGCTTTGACGGACGCGGCGCAATTCATGACCAACGTGGGCATGGATTCTAGCAGGCGCTTGCCACGTTCCCGTTATCTGGCCCAAGGCGGGAGTGCGTTCGTGCAGCGGGGTGAGAATTACTGCCATTCCAAGCGGCCGGCGCCCGGTGAGCCTCGCGCGGTCCACGCGCCACCGGCCGTTACTTCTTCCAGACACTGGTGGGCGCACTCCGCATGTACGACGCAGCGTGCGACCTGCTCTAGCCGCGGGTGCGCGTCGTGCGAACATTGCTGCTTGCGCAAATTGCGATTCGTGTTCAAGTTCGCAGTGGC
Source organism: Prorocentrum cordatum (assembly GCA_963575745.1). Classification (NCBI taxonomy): domain Eukaryota; class Dinophyceae; order Prorocentrales; family Prorocentraceae; genus Prorocentrum; species Prorocentrum cordatum. The sequence goes on from CAUYUJ010017290.1 coordinate 108,271, forward strand.
TGCGCTGTACCAGTCTGACAGAACGCCTGTGAGTTCCCAGGTGCGCTTTGTGCTCGGGCACAGGTCGTTCCGAATCCTCGGCGGCCTCGACATAGTTTTCTCGCCGTCGGAAGAGTTCGGCATCTGGGCGCCGCCGCGCGTGGACGGCGACAAGTGGCCTTGGATAAGCTTTATTGTATTCGGCGACTAAGCGGCGACTCGGCTCCGACCCCTGCCGCTTGGCGGGGGCTGCGCGCAGCCGCGCCCGCGGGTTCGGGCGCGGTCCGGCGGCGGGGGCCGCCAGCGCGGCGACGGGGGCGTCCTGGGCGGCGAGAGCTGCCTTTGATCCTCGCTCAGCGGCGCGAGCGGTCCGGCGGCGGGAACTGCCCCCGCCCGTCGCTCGTGCGAGCGGCCGGGGCATTTTTAAGAGGCGGTTTGCGCGGCGAGAGCTGCGCCGTCTCGCTGGCGCGCGCGGGCGCTGTTGAGCGGCGAGAGCTGCAAGCGCGGCGACGGGGGGGTCCTGGGCGGCGAGAGCTGCCTTTGATTCTCGCTCAGCGGCGCGAGCTGCCCGCGCCGTGGAGCGCGTGGTGAGAGCTGCCCCCGACCGTCTGGCATTGGACTGGTGGCGATTGGCTCCGTCTGCTTTCTCCTCCTCCTCCTCCTCCTCCCCGCCCTCCTCCTCCTCCTGTTCCCCCATGTTCATCCCCCGTCCCCTTCATCTTCCCCCTATCCTCTTCTTCCTTCCCCCCTTCCCTCCTCCCCCTCCTCCTGAGGCCCAGGGGATTGGGCGAAGGACCTGAGGGCGCGCCCGCTCCGTGCCCAGAGGCGCGGAGGCCAAATCTGGCTGGGCATTTCGTCGCCCGCATGTGCGGTGCGAAAACCAGGGCATGGCGGCGGGCATTTGGTGTGATAGCCAGGCTGCGTGGGTCCCCCACCCCGGGTCCACGTCTCATCTCTCCCCTCCCCTCCCTCTTTCGGATTGGGGAATTTCGAATTTCCTGTCTCCTCCTCTCCCAGGCCCAGTGCCCAGGCCCATCCAGAAAGAAAAACTGGAAAGGGGGGAGGGCGGGAAGGAGAGATGGAGGGAGGGAGGGTTGGATTCGATTCGGGAAGGGGCATTTGAGAAAAGAGGGGATGGAGGGGTGGAGGGAATAGGGATGGGGGAGGGGGATTGGAGTTGGGAAGGAGGGGTGGAGGGGGGAGCGGCGGGGGGAGGGCGGAGCTTGTGGGAAGCAAAATCTGGCGGGGCATTTCGGGCTAGGACGTTTTCGGTTTCTACAGCGCTTTGGCGGGGGTGCCTCCAGCTCCCCCTTCCTCTCCTTCTCTGGGCTTTGGGGGGGTCGCATTTCCCCTCTCCTCCTCCCCCGTCCTCCTTCTCCTTCCCCCCTCGGTCTTAGCCGTGCCATGTTATCGCTGTAGCGCGAGCTGCGGCGAAAGCTGCTGGCGTCGCGTGTCCTATTGCGGATCCGCGGCGATAGCTGCAGATCTGCGGCCACCCACACTGTTGCGGATCCGCGGCGATAGCTGCAGATCGGCATGGCCGCTTCTTGCGCCATCTGCAAGCAGGAACTCGAAGATGGCGAGGAGCTCGTCCGTCTGGGTAGCCTGCGCGGGCCTTACCACAAAGAGCGCGTCAACGCGCACATGCAAGTGCACGGCCTGGACTTCGCCAATTTTCCATGCCCAGAGTGCAGGGCCGCGGAGCGCCAGCTCCAGTCGATGGAGGCCGCCAGGTTGCAGCGGCAGCAGGTCGTCAGCAGCAGTGGGTCGTCAGCGGCAGCAGGTCGCAGGCGCGCGGCCGTCTTCCGGACCCCCTCACCCAGGGGGGGGCGCAGGATTACCAGGGAGAACCGCCGCTCCAGGTCGCCGCCTCCCCGCGTCGTGGCCGATTCGCCCATCATGCGGCCCGAGTCGCCCGGTGGGGCCATCGTCCCGGCCGCGTCGCCCATTGGCAGGGCCGTCGTCTCGGCCGCGTCGCCCGTTGGCAGGGGGCTGTCGCAGTCCATATCCCCATCGCAGTCTCAGCCGTCGCGGCCGCAAGGCCCTGCCATCGCGGATGTCGATTTCGGTTTCGCGTTCACTGCCAACGCGGCGGCTGGCGGTGACGGGGCCCCGGTGCCAGACCCGTCCTTGGCTGCTATTCGCGCTCTCGACGCCGTGCCGGATGCCGCCGCTCTCCGAACCGCCCTGCGTCCGACGGGCTTATTCAACGGCTTGCAGGGCGAGCGGGGGGCCCGAGAGACAGCCAAGCAGTGGCTGGGCGAGATGCTTGCGGACCCTAGGGACCACGAGGAGGTGGGAATGGATCCCAGCTTCTCAATTCGGCTCCTGCCCCCGCGCCCCTTCCGCACAGCAGTCGTCGCGGTGGCGTCGCGCGAGGGTTGGCAGCCCGAAGCGCTCGCGCAAGGTATCAAGGGCAACGCGGGCTGGTTGGAGCACCGCGCCACGGTGCTCAAGGAAACTGCGGATGAGACGACACCACCGAGGCCCTAGGGAAAGCCTAAGAGAGCCCCAAGACGACCGAAGAGGGATCTCTGGGTTCTGATTGAGCCCTCTGGGATCCTTCCCAGGGCTTCGCGACAGCTCCAAGGGCACTCACTCAGAGGCCCTCGTGGAGTGTTGTTGTTGCGGTCTTGGCTCAAGCAGTTTCGTTGGGCGGCCGCGCGGATGCGCCGCCGCGCGCGCGTGCCCCCTATCGGGCACCCGCCGCTGCACCTAGTGCGCGCTGCGTCGCAGCGCGGGCCGAGGCCCCCAGGCGGCCCCCCGCCGCCGCGCCTGTTGCGGGCGCCACCCGCAGCGCCATCGAGGTCTCGATCCCCAGGGGAAGGCCAGCCCGAGAGAGGCCTGAGCCGAGTGGAGAGCAGGGCCCGACCACGCCCCAGCCAAGGAAGGGGAGCGGCCTCGGCAGCGCGGGGCCCTCCGCCCCAGCCGAGCAGCAGGCCCCGCCCCAGCCGAGCAGCAGGCCTCGGCAGCGCGGGACCCTCTGCCCCGGCCGAGCAGCACCAGGACGAGGGAGGAGGCGGCGAGTCGACACCACCGAGCCCCCGCGCGAGCGACCTGGACCTCGAGGACGAGGCGGGACCGCAGGCGGCGGCGCAGCCTGATCCGAGCGCTGCGTCGCCGCGCGAGCCGACACCCCCAGGCGGCCCCCCGCCGGCCCACCTGCCGCGCGCTGCGTCGCCGTGGAGTGGCCCCGCCAGCTATCTCCAGGGCCCCATCGTTTGGCGGTGTCCAGCGACGGGCGAGGAGTTGCGCTACTTCGCCGCCAGGGTGGCGCCCTCCAGTTGCGGGGCTGACGCGGATGAGCCGCCTGAGAACGGGCCGCTCGAGGAGGAGCCGCTGTTGCTCTACCTCGCCGGCCTCGGGGGCGAGGGTGGCGACGCGAGAGCGCCGTTCGCCGGGAAGCTCAAGGCCACGATGAGCTGGGGACTGCCGCCGTTTCGGTTCCTCGCGCCACTGCGGCCGCGAGACCGGCTGTGGATCCTGGATCGAAACGACGCTGCGCACGGCTTCCTCGGGGATCTAGTGCCCGGGGGCGTGGACCTGCTCGCGGACTTCGTTGAGAGCTTCGCCGACGGCGGGCCCGTTGTCGCGCTCGGCTTTTCCGCCGGCGCTTACTGCATCGCGGAGCTCCTGGCGCGCGGGCGGCCGCGCATGGAGGCGGTGGCCTTGGGGGGTCCCCGCGGCCACGGGCAGCCCTATTTGGCTGGAGTTCCGGCGTGCACGGACCCAGTCGGGAAGTTCCAGGATTACCTGGGCCGCCTGGAGGAGCACCCAGGAGTGCCAGGTGGCATCTGGGCCGTGCGCGCCGAGGACGACGACCAGTGCCCGAGGCGGTGCGCCGAGGAGGCGCTGGAGGCATTGGGGGCCCGGAATGCGCAGCAGGGCTTCCCGCGGGCGCAGCGCACGTTGCTGCCGCCGGGCATCCCGCGGGCGCAGTACGAGAACAGCGCGCTCCGGCGAAGGGAGTTGCTCCGCGCGCTGCCGCGCGCGGCCCGCGAGCGCGGCAGCGAAGGCGCCGAGCATGTGCTGGGCGAGGTTGCTGGCGGCGCGGCCGGCGCGCCTGGCGCCGCGCGCATCTGGCTGCCGTGCGACGCCGACGCGGCCGGCGACGCGGCCTCCCAGGAGCTCCTCGCGAAGCTCCGCGAGGAGGCGGCGACGCGCCGACGCAACCGGAGCAAGAAGCTTCGGAAGGGCGCGTCGGCGCGCCGACGTGGCCAGCCGACGCGCGCGGAGAGGCGGGCGCATCTGCAGGGGTAGTGTCGCGCCCTATCACATATGACGCGCGTCACTCCCTGCCCTCGTCGCCGTCGCCGTCGAGGACGCACGTGGATGACTTGGAGGGGGGTGACGAGGGAGAGGAGTGGTCGGTGGTGGGGGGTGGCCAGAGGGGTGGCCAGAGGAGAGAGTGGTCGGTGGTACCAGCCGTCCTGTGATGTATTCGCCCCCAGCCAACCTCTGGCATGTTTGTCCCCGGCCGTCCTGTGGTATATTTGCCCGCTGCCGACCTGCGATTTGCAGATGCTCCGCGCGCGGGCGGTCTTGCGGGAAGCGAAATCTGGCAGGGCACTTCGGGCTAGGATGTTGTCGGTTTCTACCGTGCTTAGGCGGGGTGGGGGGGGGGCTCCTTCTCCCCCTCCCCTTCCTTCTTTGCGCTTTAGGGGTTTCGCATTTCCCCTCTCCTCCCCCCCTTTCCTCCTTCTCCCTCCCCTCTCGCGGAGTCTTGTCGGGGCTCTGCTCCTCGTGGAGTCTTGTCGAGGCTCTGCTCCTGGAGCCGATCGCCGTCCGTCCTTTCGTGCAATGTGATCCAGAGCGACGCAAAATGGCGCGCCAGATTTTGCCCCCCACCGAAATTTGCCCCGCCAGATTCTGCCTCCCGCGCGGCTGCCGCCATCGCCATCATTATCCTCAGCATGACCTTCCTCTTCCTCATCTTGAGACATCCTCGCAACGCTGACCTCTGATATGCCCTGCCCCAAATTGTGCTGGCCATTTCCGCCCACGCAAAAACTCGCCTCGTTCACCTGGGGGGGATGTGCCCAGCCTTGAAATAGTCTGACCCCCGATCTGCCCCGGGATGCGATGTTCAGACAACTTTCGCCCGGGGCGCCCTCGCACTTCTGACCTCGGAGGTGCCCTACCCCATGGCGGTCCGACCACTTTCGCCTGCGACATCCTCGCGACAGCGGCTTCCGAGACGCCTATAGCTGACCTCTTCAGGCCACTTTCGTCTGAGACAACGACCTCGCATATGCCCTGCCCCAAGTTGGTTCGGCCACTGTCGCCTGAGACCCTCGCAGGCCCTGCACTACCCGCGCAAAGCATCGCGCGCGGCGGGAGATGCTCGGACCCCTGCGGGACTCCGTCCGCACCAGAGACTCAGGCGGATCAAGCCGAGCCGCCCCAGAGCGGGGTGCGCCGTCCGCGCCAGAGCCAAACGCAAAACTCACGCCGTCGCCGTCGCCGTCGTCGTCGTGGCGGGGGACTGACAACCAGCCGATAACCCGATAACCCGATAAACCGATAAACCGATATGCGGCACAGGGATCGCCTCCACAGGTTCCCCCCCAGCGGTCTCAGACCAGCCAGTCAACCGATGAACCGATAAACCGATAAACCGACGAAGAGAGGGGGGCGCGCCAGCAATCGCCTCTATGTTCGCATACGAAGAGTATCGGTTTTTCGGTTGAGCGACCGATCCACCGATAAACCGATCAAAATATATTGGTTTTTCGGTTGATCGGTTTGTAAACCGTTCAACCGATTAGTTTTTATCGGTTGATCGGTTTATCGGCCGGATGGATGTCCGGAAGCCGTTGCCGTTGCACTCTAAATATAGATATATAGATATACATATAGGCATATATATTTATATGTGTATATATGTATATATACATGTATGGATACAGGCACACACATATACATGTATATAACTATATGTGTATACATGGATTCATGTATGTCTATACCCATATACATATATGTATATATAAAAATCTCTTATATATAAATATATATATACATATATATATATATACACATATATTCATATGTGTAAATCTGTATACATATGTGTATGTATGTATGTATGTGTGCATGCATGGATGTATGCATGTATGCATGTACGCATGTATACACGTACATACGTAGATGTATCTCTATATTTCTCCGAAGGTGCGCTTGCATTTAGGGTCTCCTACTTGGCGTAACCATCTCGGGGTGAGTGGCGGCCTGTGCAGGCGGTGCCACCCGTCGCCGCCGTCGTTGTTCCCGTCGCCGTCGCTGTCGCCGTCGCCGCCGTTCGGGGCGAGTGGCGGCTTTTGCGGGCGGGGCCGCCCGTCGCCGCCGTTGCTATCGCCGCCGCTTTCGCCGCCGTTCGGGGCGAATGGGGGCTTTTGCGGGCGGTGCCGCCCGTCGCCGCCATCGTTGACGCATAGATGTTCTTTTCTAGGAAAATTTACTGTACCCCGCCCCCGGGAGCATCGGCCCCCTTCTTCATATCGCAATTTACATATGACGCTGACACATCGTCCATCCCTTATTCGGATTCGCACCATCCCAACCGAGCTGGTATCCCCCCCCCGTCATCCTCTGGAAAAAACTGTGCGCGCGCATTCGTTTATGAAAAATCAGCAGTTGTCAAACATCCCTTGCAACAAACTGGACGAAGTGCACACGCGCGCGTCGCCGCGCGGGCATGCAGAAATCTTTCAGAACCTTTCGGTTGCGTTCGGGTTTCAAAACCGAGTGCCCCGAAGAACTTGTAAAACATACAAGGTCCCGCGACACGGATTTTCAAACACAAACAAACATGCTCGCGCCATTGCGAATTCTCAAAACAGGTCTTGTTCAATATTGTCACTACATGCTACCAAAAAATACTCGCGCGCACACGTCGGAATCGATTGAAGGGCCTTGCGCGCGTTTTGTCGCGGGAACCCTTCGCACAAAAAGTGAAACGACATGCACACGGGCGCGTCGTCGCGCGCGTGCCGAAAATCGTCAAGAGCCGTAGGTTTCGTAGCTATTGCAAGACCGAGTGCCGAAACAAAAGTGCAAACACACATGGTTTCGCAACATAAGTTATCAAAAGAAGGTGCTCGCGCTCTTGCGAGTTAACTACATGCGCAAGAACATGTTCATTGGATTCTGCAAAACGGACCTCTCGCGCCGCATGCCGACATCATTCGCGCGTCCTTGCGCGCGTGCTAGGGCGGGGGGGCACGAACCATGTCAAATATAACCATGCGGGCCGCCGTCGCGCGTCCGCCGCGCGCGCATGTCGAAATCCTTCCAATAGTTTCATCACCGACGCGAGGACGCCGTCATCGTCGTCGGCGTGATCACCATCGGCACCGTCAGTGGCCACGTCGCCGTCTTTGTCAACATCGTCACCAGCACCGCTACTCACATCATCATGTTTACCATTTCGTACGTCGACATGATGCCGCGCCTGCCCAAGTTGCCGACTCGAACTGCAGTGCCCGGTGGGAGGTGCCCAACGGTCAGCGCCACCGCGGCCGCGCCGGTCGCGCCAAACTAGCTGGCCGCTGCGCGCGCGCTTGGTTTGGCGCGGCCGCAGATGCGCCAGCCAACGCCAAGCACGCATCGCAATCGCCGCCGAATGGGTTTTGCAAACCTAGTTTCGGGTGGGTGGGTGGGATGCTTGCACGAGCATGGAATGTGTCAACTTGGTTGTGAAAATCAGATTGATCTTCTACAAAAAGAACGGATTCCACCATCCTCCCGAGGCTGGACTTATCGCCCAAATGGGGACGTGCAGGTTACATTTGATGCTGCCCTGTTGTCTGTATGTGAAGTCGTATTACCCCAGCCGAACCCTTCTCAGCACTTCGCCATCCTCTGGACAAGAATTATGCGCGCGCACTCTTTTACCAAACATCAGCAGTTGTAAGATCATCCTTTGCAACAGATCAAACGAAGTACACACCCGCGCGTCGTTGCGCGCGCATGCCGAGATCTCGTTCAAAGACTTTCGGTTTCGCACGGATTGTCAAATCCAGTGTCCACGAAACATATGAATACATAAGTTTTCGCAACACGGAATGTTATTATTTGGGGAAAAGTATGCGCGTTTTCTTGTGCGACTTTAAGAAAACAATTGGTGATTTAAAATTTTCAGAATGCGATCGATCGGGCTTCGCGCGCGCTTGTCGAAATTGTTCGAACGCCATGAGGCGCGTGCCGTCGCGAGAATCCTTTGCAACACATTGGGCGAAATGCACGCGGTGCCCGGCCCGCCCGCCGCGTTTCCGCGTTCAACACAGCATCCAGTACTCAACAGCGTCCGTCTCCAATACAACACCCAGTACTCGACAGCTCCCGTCTCCAACGCAACGACTGGTACTGAACAGCATCCCGCTGCAAGGCAGACTCCGTAGGAGTTGTGTTTAAATCCCGATCCTCCCGCCGCCGGCCCGCCCGCCCCCCGCCGCCCGTTCGCCCTGCTCCCGCGTTCAACAAAACATCCACTGCTCAACAACGTCTGTTTCCAACACAACACCCAGTACCCAACAGCCTTCGTCTCCAACGTAACACCCAGTATCCAACAACATCTCGCTGCAAGAGAGAATCCCTAGGATTTCTGTTCAAATCCCGATCCGGCCGCCCGCCGCCCGGCCGCCCGCCGCCCGCCCCCAACAGCGTCCGTTCCAATACCACACCCAGTACTCGACAGCTCCCGTCTCCAACACAACACCTGGTACTGAACAGCATCCCGCTGCACGAGAGATTCCTTAGGAGTTCTGTTCAAACTCCGATCTGCCTGCCGCCCGCCCGCCGCTCTGCCGCCCGTTCGCCGTGCTTCCGCGTTCAACCGAACACCCAGTATTCCACAGCGTCCGTTTGCAACACAACACCCACTGCTCGACAGCCCCCGTCTCCAACGCAACACCCAGTACTCAACAGCATTCCGCTGCAGGAGAGAATCCTTAGGAGTTCTGTTCGAATCCCGATCTGCCTGCCGCCCTGCCGCCCCCCGCCCGCTCCCCGCCGCCCGCCCGCCGTGCTTCCGCGTTCATCACAACGCCCAGTATTCAACTGCCTGCATCTCCAACGCAACACTGGGTACTCAACAGCTTCCGTGTCCGACACAACACCCATTATTCAACAGCATCCCGTCTGCAAGAGAGACCCCTCAGGAGTTTTGTTAAAGTCCCGATCCTCCCGCCCGCCGCCCGCCTCCCGCCGTTCACCCGCCGTGCTTCCGCGTTCAATACAGCATCCAGTACTCAACGTCCGTCTCCAACACAACACTCAGTTTTCAACAGCTCCCGTTTCCAATACAGCACCCAGTATTCAACAGCATCCTGTTGCCAGAAAACAAGAATCCCTGGGAGCTCTACTGAAATCCCGATCCTCCCAACCGCCGCCCGCCCGACCGCCGCCCGTCCGCCGCCCGCCCCCCGCCGCCCGCCCGAACAACCATTACAAAACCCAGAATTGGAAGACGTTTCGGAGGTTTCGTGCGAGATTTCAGACATAGGTTTGTTTTTAAGTTTGTGTTGCCCCAGAACCCTTGAACAAACAAACGCAACAATTCCTGTTATGTTTTAATTGGGGGTCTGGAGGGTTTTCAGACATAGTGTTGTTTTTAAGTGTGGGGCCCCAGCATTTTTCAAAAACAGCAGAAAACACCACCGATATTATTTGTTAATGGTTTTCCATAATGTTATCGAGAATGTCATTATTTTCAATAGTGGGGCTCCAGAACCCCCCACAAAAAAGCACAGAAACAGCACACATCGGGGACTGTCCTGGGGGGCATCACTAGTATTTTTTCAATTCTGGGGCCCCAGGCCCTCCGAAACACCTTCGAACACTTTCCGAGTTGGGAGGTTTGTCATTGGTTTCCCCCTCTGGACAAATACCCGAGAACGCACCGAATAACCACAGAAAGAAACAGGAAAAACACCGAGCTGGGTTCTTTTTTTGGTGGTTTCCCGTGGAGGTTTCTGACATAGTATTGTTTTTAATTGTGGGGCCCCAGAACTTGTGAACAACACACATAAATGATTCCCGCGTTGGGATGTTTTTCGGATGTTGTCCAGGGGGTATTCAGAAATCGTTGTGTTTTTAGTTGTGGGGCCCCAGAACGTTCGAACGCAAACGCGACCAATTTCCGAGTCGGGTGGTTTCTGGTGGGTGGCCAGGAGGTTTTCAGACATAGTTTTTTGTTTTGAATCGTGGGGCCCCAGAACCTTTAAACACACATAGAACCACATTCGAGTTGGGAGGTTATTCGGACGTGCTTAGTTTTTGTTCCCAACCCTCCTTGGTCGGGCATTCGTTTTGAATAGAACACTGTGGTCGCGGCCCTCCTCCTGCTCCTCCCGCCTCCTGTCTCCCGCGAGACCTCGCCGTCCTTGGGGGGGCGGCTGCGATCTGCGACATTGTCGCCACTTTCGAGGGCTGCCGCTGGGTCCAGCGGACTGGGGCACCGCGGGGATCTCTGAGGTAGACCTCGCCGTCCTTGGGGGGCTGCGATCTGCGACACTGCCGCCACTTTCGAGGGCTGCTGGTGGGTCCTGCGGAGTGGGGCACCGCGGTGAGGTAGACCTCGCCGTCCCTGGGGGGCTGCGATCTGCGACACTGTCGCCACTTTCGAGGGCTGCTGGTGGGTCCTGCGGAGTGGGGCACCGCGGGGATCTCTGAGGTAGACCTCGCCGTCTCTGGGGGGCTGGGATCTGCGACACTGTCGCCACTTTCGAGGGCTGCTGGTGGGTCCAGCGGAGTGGGGCACCGCGGGGATCTCTGAGGTAGACCTCGCCGTCCCTGGGGGGCTGGGATCTGCGACACTGCCGCCATTTTCGAGGGCTGCTGGTGGGTCCAGCGGAGTGAGGCACTGCGGGGATCTCTGAGGTATACCTCGCCGTCCCTGGGGGGCTGCGATCTGCGACACTGTCGCCACTTTCGAGGGCTGCTGGTGGGTCCTGCGGAGTGAGGCACCGCGGGGATCTGAGGGGACCTCGCCGTCCCTGGGGGGCTGCGATCTGCGACACTGTCGCCACTTTCGAGGGCTGCTGGTGGGTCCTGCGGACTGAGGCACCGCGGGGATCTCTGAGGGACCTCGCCGTCCCTGGGGGGCTGCGATCTGCGACACTGTCGCCACTTTCGAGGGCTGCTGGTGGGTCCTGCGGAGTGAGGCACCGCGGGGATCTGAGCGAGACCTCGCCGTCCCTGGGGGGCTGCGATCTGCGAAACTGTCGCCACTTTCGAGGGCTGCTGGTGGGTCCTGCGGAGTGAGGCACCGCGGGGATCTGAGGTAGACCTCGCCGTCCCTGGGGGTTGCGATCTGCGACACTGTCGCCACTTTCGAGGGCTGCTGGTGGGTCCTGCGGAGTGGGCACCGCGGGGATCTGAGGTAGACCTCGCCGTCCCTGGGGGGTTGCGATCTGCGACTTGTCGCCACTTTCGAGGGCTGCTGGTGGGTCCAGCGGAGTGGGGCACCGCGGGGATCTGAGGTAGACCTCGCCGTCCCTGGGGGGGCTGCGATCTGCGACACTGTCGCCACTTTCGAGGGCTGCTGGTGGGTCCAGCGGAGTGGGGCACCGCGGGGATCTCCGACACTGTCGCCACTTTCGAGGGTTGCTGGTGGGTCCTGCGGAGTGAGGCACCGCGGGGATCTCTGAGGTAGACCTCGCCGTCCCTGTGGGGCTGCGATCTGTGACACTGTCGCCACTTTCGAGGGCTGCTGGTGGGTCTTGCGGAGTGAGGCACCGCGGGGATCTCTGAGGTAGACCTCGCCGTCTCTGGGGGGCTGCGATCTGCGACACTGTCGCCACTTTCGAGGGCTGCTGGTGGGTCCTGCGGAGTGAGGCACCGCGGGGATCTCTGAGGTAGACCTCGCCGTCCTTGGGGGGCTGCGATCTGCGACACTGTCGCCACTTTCGAGGGCTGCTGGTGGGTCCTGCGGAGTGAGGCACCGCGGGGATCTCTGAGGTAGACCTCGCCGTCTTTGGGGGGCTGCGATCTGCGACACTGTCGCCACTTTCGAGGGCTGCTGGTGGGTCCTGCGGAGTGAGGCACTGCGGGGATCTCTGAGGTAGACCTTGCCGTCCCTGTGGGGCTGCGATCTGCGACACTGTCGCCACTTTCGAGGGCTGCTGGTGGGTCCTGGGGAGTGAGGCACCGCGGGGATCTCTGAGGTAGACCTCGCCGTCCCTGGGGGGCTGCGATCTGCGACGCTGTCGCCACGTTCGAGGGCTGCTGGTGGGTCCTGCGGAGTGAGGCGCCGCGTGGATCTCTGAGGTAGACCTCGCCGTCCCTGGGGGGCTGCGATATGCGACACTGTCGCCACTTTCCGAGGGTTGCTGGTGGTCCGCGGAGTGAGGCACCGCGGGGATCTCTGAGGGAGACCTCGCGTCCTTGGGGGGCGCGATCTGCGACACCATGTCGCCACTTTCGAGGGCTGCTGGTGGTCCTGCGGACTGAGGAACCGCGGGGATCTTAGCGGGACCTCGCCGTCCCTGGGGGGCTGCGATGTGCAACACCGTCGCCACTTTCGAGGGCTGCTGGTGGGTCCTGCGGACTGAGGCACCGCGGGGATCTGAGCGAGACCTCGCCGTCCCTGGGGGTCTGCGATCTGCGACACTGTCGCCACTTTCGAGGGCTGCTGGTGGCCATTGAGGACTGAGGCACCGCGGGGATCTGAGCGAGACCTCGCCGTCCCTGGGGGGCTGCGATCTGCGACACTGTCGCCACTTTCGAGGGCTGCTGGTGGGCCCCGCGGACTGAGGCACCGCGGGGATCCGAGCGAGACCTCGCCGTCCCTGGGGGGCTGCGATCTGCGACACTGTCGCCACTTTCGAGGGCTGCTGGTGGGTCCCGCGGACTGAGGCACCGCGGGGATCCTAGCGGAGACTCGCCGTCCCTGGGGGGCTGCGATCTGCGATCTGCGACACTGTCGCCACTTTCGAGGGCTGCTGGTGGTTCCTGCGGACTGAGGCACCGCGGGGATCTGAGGTAGACCTCGCCGTCCCTGGGGGGCTGCGATCTGCGACGCTGTCGCCACTTTCGAGGGCTGCTGGTGGGTCCTGCGGAGTGAGGCACCGCGGGGATCTGAGCGGGACCTCGCCGTCCATGGGGGGCGCGATCTGTGACACTGTGCCCAATTCGAGGGTGTGACGGATCCGCGGTGAAGAGTGGCACCGCGTGGATCCTCTCTGGTAGACCCGCCGTCCCTGGGGCGGCTCCGATCGCGATCTGCGAAACTGTCGCCACTTTCGAGGGCTGGTGGTGGGTCCTGCGGGGTGAGGCACCGCGGGATCTGAGGGTAGACCTCGCCGTCCCTGGGGGCTGCGATCTGCGACGCTGTCGCCACTTTCGAGGGCTGCTGGTGGGTCCTGCAGACTGAGGCACCGCGGGGATCTGAGGTAGACCTCGCCGTCCCTGGGGGGCTGCGATCTGTGACACTGTCGCCACTTTCGAGGGCTGCTGATGGGTCCTGCGGACTGAGGCACCGCGAGGATCTGAGCGAGACCTCGCCGTCCCTGGGGGGGGCTGCGATCTGCCACTGTGTCGCCACTTTCGAGGGCTGCTGGTGGGTCCTGCAGGCTGGGGCACCGCGGGGATCTGAGGTAGACCTCGCCGTCCCTGGGAGGCTGCGATCTGCGACGCTGTCGCCACTTTCGAGGGCTGCTGGTGGGTCCTGCAGACCGGGGCGCCGCGCGGATCTGAGATAGACCTCGCCGTCCCTGGGGGGCCGCGATCTGCGATACTTTCGCCACTTTCGAGGGCCGCTGGTGGGCTCGCCGCTTTTGAAGGCTGCTGGTGGGTCCTGCGGAGTGAGGTACTGGGCAGACCTGAGCGGGTTCTCTTCGTCCTTGGGCGGCCATGCCATGTTGTTGTTGCCCCGCCGACGTTTCAAGCCCCCTGCTCACAGTCTCCTTTTGGTCCTTCCGTCTTCCTTCGTGACTCAGGGGCTCACTTAGTTACTCATCGTTTTTCCCTTGATTGGGGGCCTGCGAACCTTCCGAATGCCGCTCGCAGAAGTGTATGCGTGCATGGCACGTTGCCGCCTTCTGGTCAAATCTCCCAAGCTACTCCTGTCCCGCATTGCGCAGGGGTTGGGTACGTCGCCAGGGTAATTCCAAACATAATTTTGTGTTTAACTGTGGCGCCCCAGGATTCCAACAAAGAACCAGAGTTGGCAGCGATTCGGGGGTACTCTCGGGGGCATTCAGAAATAATATTGTTTTTTAATCGTGGGGCCCCAGAGCCCCCGAAAAATATCCAAAACACTCCAGAGTTGGAGGTTTGCCCATGTTTTCCGGCACGTTTTCAGACATGTTACTGTTTTGTGTTATGGGGGCCCAGAATTTTCGAATCAGATCAGAGAATTTTCAGAATTGAAAGGTTTTTCGGAGGTTCCCCCCCGGAAAACCGAATGAAGAACTCAAGAATTGGGAGGTTTTTCGCGGTTCCCCCCCTTCCGGGAAATCCCAGAAAAATGCTAGAATGAAAAAAAAACATTTGGTTGGGGAGTTTTTTGGGGGGTTGTCCGGGAGTGTCTTCAGAAATAGTATTGATTTAAGTTGTGGGGCCGAGAATTCTCAAAACAACATTCGAATGGGGGGTTTGTCTTGGAGATCCTCAAACATAGTTTTGTTTCTAATTGTCGCCCCCAGGGGGGTCTGGGGGGTTTTCAGAAAGATTATTGTTCAATTGTGGGGCCCCAGAAGCTTTGAAAAACATCCGAACAAGAACACCAAGTTGCTTTTTCCGGTGGTTTACCCCAAAAAAAACCAGCCGAGAAACATCCAAACAATTTCAGACAAAAGATTTGTTCCCAACCATCCTGTGGTGTTGGGTCCTCGTATTGGAGAGACGTCGCCCCGCGTTCCTCTCCTCCTCTCCTCCTCCTCCTCCTCCTCCTCCTCCTCCTCCTCCTACTTCTCCCCCTTCGTCTCTCCTCCCGTCATCATCATCATCATCATCATCATCATCATCATCATCATCATCATCATCACATCATCATCATCATCGTCATCGTCATCGTCATCGTCATCGTCATCGTCATCAGCGTCATCATCATCATCATCACTATCAGCATCATCATCATCATCATCGTCGTCGTCGTCGTCGTCGTCATCATCATCATCGTCATCAGCATCATCATCATCAGTATCATTATCATTATCGTCGTCATCATCATCATCATCATCACCATCACCATCACCATCATCATCATCATCATCATCATCACCATCATCATCATCATCATCATCATCATCATCATCATCATCATCATCATCATCATCATCATCATCATCATCATCACGGACGCCATCATCACCAGCATCGTCACCCATGTCGGCACACCCCTCACACGTTTCGTGGCCCCACAGGGAGCTCCACCGAAGGCCCAGTGCCACCGCCCGCATGCGTCCCCCACACCCATTTCGGCACATCCCTCACACGTTTCGTGGCCCCATATGGGGTTCCACCGAAGACCCAAGCGCCACCGCCCGCATGCGTCCCCCACAGCCATCTCGGCACACCCCTCACACGTTTCGTGGCCCCCCATAGGGAGCTCCACCGAAGGCCACAGTGCCACCGCCCGCATGCGTCCCCCACACCCATGTCGGCACAGCCCTTACACGTTTCGTGCCCCCGGAGGGAGCCCCACCGAAGGCTCCAGTGTCACCGCCCGCATGCGCCCCCCACACCCATTTCGGCGCACCCCTCACACGTTCCGTGGCCACATAGGGAGCTCCACCGAAGCCCCAGTGCACCGCCCGCATGCGCCCCCCCCCCCCACATTCATTTCGGCACACCCCTCACTCGTTTCGTGGACCCATATGGAGTTCCACCGATGGCCCCATTGCCACCGCCCGCATGGGTCCCCTACGCCCATTTCGGCACACCCCTCACATGTTTCGTGGCCTCACAGGGAGCTCCACTGAAGGCCCCAGTGTCACCGCCCGCATGCGTCCCCCACACCCATTTCGGCACACCCCTCACACGTTTCGTGGCCCCCCATAGGGAGCTCCACCGAAGGCCCCAGTGCCACCGCCCGCATGCGCCCCCCACGCCCATCTCGGCACAGCCCTCACACGTTTCGTGGCTCCATAGGGAGCTCCACCGAAGGCCACAGTGCCACCGCTCGCATGCGCACCCCACACCCATTTTTCGTGGTTCCATATGGAGTTTCACCGAAGGCTCCAGTGCCACCGCCCGCATGCGTCCCCCACACATGTCGGCACACCCCTCACACGTTTCGTGGCCCCATAGAGAGCTCCACCGAAGGCCCCAGTGCCACCGCCCGCATGCGCCCCCCCACCCATTTCGGCACACCCTCACACGTTCCGTGGCCCCAACAGGGAGCTCCACCGAAGGCCCCAGTGCTGCGCGTCAGCATGCGCCCCCCCCCCCACACACCCATTTCGGCACACCCCTCACACGTTTCGTGGCCCCATATGGAGTTCCACCGAAGGCCCCAGTGCCACCGCCCGCATGCGCCCCCCACGCCCCTTACGGCACACCACTCACACGTTTCGGGGCTTCACAGAGAGCTCCACCGAAGGCCCCAGTGCCACCGCCCGCATGCGTCCCCCACACCCATGTCGGCACAGCCCTTACACGTTTCGTGGCTCCATCGGGAGCTCCACCGAAGGCCCCAGTGCCACCGCCCGCATGCGTCCCCCACAGCCATCTCGGCACACCCCTCACACGTTTCGTGGCCCCATAGGGAGCTCCACCGAAGGCCCCAGTGCCACCGCCCGCATGCGTCCCCCACACCCATGTCGGCACACCCCTCACACGTTTCGTGGCCCCATATAAGAGAGGGTGCTCCACCCAATGCCCCAATGGCACCGTCCACATGCGTCCGCCATCACACTTTTCGTGGCCCCATAGGGAACTCAACCCGCGGCCCCAGTGGTACGTCCACATGCGTCCGCCCCAACCATTTCGGCACGCCCTTCACACGCTTCGCGGCCCCATAGGGAACCTTACCGAAGGCCCCGTAGGCACCGTCCACACGCGTCCGCCACACCCACTTTCGGCACACGCCCTCACACGCTTCGTGGCCCCATATGGAGTTCCCCACATGCGTCCGCCACACCCATTTTCGGCACACCCTCTCACACGCTTCGTGGCCCCAAAGGAAGCCCCACCGAAGGCCCCAATGGCACTGTCCACATGCGTCCGCCACACCCATGTAGGCACACCCCTCACACGTTGCGTGACCCCCGAGGGAGCGCAAAAGAAATGCTATTCACAATTGCGGCACTTACAACTGCATATGGTTGGTTTTGTCGCCAGGTCAATGTTTTTTGTGTTGTTGTTTTCCTGAGTTTTTTTCCTATGAGATGTTCTGACAGTATTGTTTTAAGTGCGGGGCCCCAGAACCCCCGGAAACACACCGAAACACCTAATATGTTCTGTTGTTGTTCGCGGGGTCCCCCATGTCTAAAACAGAAAAACCCTTGATCCAAAAAACCCGAACACACACACACACCGGAAAGAACCTGAGTTGGGAAGTTTCCCGGAGGGTTTTCTGAAATATGTTTATTTTGAATCGTGGGGCCCCCGAACATTTGTTTGAAACATTACAGAGTTGAAAGGTTTTTCTGGAGTTCCCCCCGGAAGAACTACCGAACACCGCCCTGAACAAAAAAACTAATTGTTATTGTTCTCTGGAAGAACACCCGAACAAACCAAAAACGAGTTAGGTTTTTTGTCAAGGTTCCGCCCCCCGGGGGGGAAAAATTAGCCTGGCGAAGGACCCAACCATATGCAGTTGAGAGTACCGCAATTGTGAATATCTTCTTCGGTGGCGCTCCCTGTGGGGCCACGAGCCGTATGAGGGGTGTGCCGAAATGCGTGGCAGTGTACACAACACGAACGAAGACGATAGGTCCGAATATGAAAGTTTGAGCGCGTGCGAGTCGGATCGCGAGCGAGTCTGATTATGAATGAATCTGCGCGCGATTGATTCTATTCGCATGAATGCGTGCATGGATACGCCCAGTGTAAATGTATGTATACGACTGTGAACAGTTTGGGTCTGCGTGACTCTCGGTACTCGTGACTCTGAGCGTCGCCTCTGCAGGGGGCTTCCCTGGGAACCCCGACGGCAGCGCCCGCGCGCCGCGACGCCCATGTCGGCACGCCACACACCTGGTGTGCGGGACGCATGCGGACGGCAGCACTGGGGCCTTCGGTGGAGCTCCCTGTGGGGCCACGAAACGTGTGAGGGGTGTGCCGAAATGGGTGTGCGGGACGCATGCGGACGGCAGCCATGGGGCCTTCGGTGGAGCTCCCTATGGGGCCACGAAACGTGTGAGGGGTGTGCCGAAATGGGTGTGCGGGACGCATGCGGACGGCAGCACTGGGGCCTTCGGTGGAGCTCCCTGTGGGGCCACGAAACGTGTGAGGGGTGTGCCGAAATGGGTGTGCGGGACGCATGCGGACGGCAGCACTGGGGCCTTCGGTGGAGCTCCCTGTGGGGCCACGAAACGTGTGAGGGGTGTGCCGAAATGGGTGTGCGGGACGCATGCGGACGGCAGCACTGGGGCCTTCGGTGGAGCTCCCTGTGGGGCCACGAAACGTGTGAGGGGTGTGCCGAAATGGGTGTGCGGGACGCATGCGGACGGCAGCCATGGGGCCTTCGGTGGAGCTCCCTATGGGGCCACGAAACGTGTGAGGGGTGTGCCGAAATGGGTGTGCGGGACGCATGCGGACGGCAGCACTGGGGCCTTCGGTGGAGCTCCCTGTGGGGCCACGAAACGTGTGAGGGGTGTGCCGAAATGGGTGTGCGGGACGCATGCGGACGGCAGCCATGGGGCCTTCGGTGGAGCTCCCTATGGGGCCACGAAACGTGTGAGGGGTGTGCCGAAATGGGTGTGCGGGACGCATGCGGACGGCAGCACTGGGGCCTTCGGTGGAGCTCCCTGTGGGGCCACGAAACGTGTGAGGGGTGTGCCGAAATGGGTGTGCGGGACGCATGCGGACGGCAGCCATGGGGCCTTCGGTGGAGCTCCCTATGGGGCCACGAAACGTGTGAGGGGTGTGCCGAAATGGGTGTGCGGGACGCATGCGGACGGCAGCACTGGGGCCTTCGGTGGAGCTCCCTGTGGGGCCACGAAACGTGTGAGGGGTGTGCCGAAATGGGTGTGCGGGACGCATGCGGACGGCAGCCATGGGGCCTTCGGTGGAGCTCCCTATGGGGCCACGAAACGTGTGAGGGGTGTGCCGAAACGCATGCGGAGGGAGCTCATGGGCCGCGGACGCATGCGGTGGGGCCTTCGGTGGAGCTCCCTGTGTGAGGGGTGTGCCTGTGCGGGCATGCGGACGGCAGCATTGGGGCCTTCGGTGGAGCTCCCTGTGGGGCCACGAAACGTGTGAGGGGTGTGCCGAAATGGGCGTGCGGGACGCATGCGGACGGCAACCATGGGGCCTTCGGTGGAGCTCCCTGTGGGGCCACGAAACGCGTGAGGGGTGTGCCGAAGTGGGTGATGACGATGACGATGACGACGATGACAATGACGATGATGATGATGATGGTGACGATGATGATGATGATGATGATGAGGATGAGGATGAGGATGAGGATGAGGATGATAGGAGGGGAGAGGAGGCGGAGGAGGAGCGGAGGAGGAGACGCGGGGCACCGTCTCTTCAAAACGAGGACCCAACACCACAGGATGGTTGGGAAAAAAAGAGTTGGGTTTTTTGTCAGGAGTCTTCACCCTCGTAAAAGCAAAGGAAAATCCCCGAGTTGGGGGGGTCCCAGGGGGTTGACCCGAATTGCGATTTGAAGGGGTTTGCCCGATCGCTCCCAGGACCCCCCCAGAAAACAAATTTGGAAAAAAAACCCAAATGGGTGTGTTTGCTGTGTTTTTGCTCGGGTGTTGTTCGGGAGGTAGTTTCTTATATAGATGTAGTTATATACATACGTACGTACGTACATACGTACATACGTACGTACATACATACATACATACGCATGCGGAATTAGTTTTAAACGCATATATATATACATATATATATATATATGAGTGTGATTTTATATGTGTATACTCATGTATGCGTGTTATACATGATGTTTTTATGGTCTGTGGTCTCACATCCCCGAGGGAGGCTCCAGGGGCGAGCATCAGAAATGTCCCGTGTGCGTTTGCAGCGAATTTCGCATGGCAGCCTGCTCCGATGCCCGACGCGCGGCGACGACACAAGAGGCGCCTAAGAAGGTCCCAAGATACCCGAAGAGGACGCCAAGACCGATGCAGGCTCAGGCGGCCAACAGGGCTCCAAAACCTTCCCTAGCACGCCCACCATCGCCACGATGCGGTCCAAGAGGGCTCTAAACTGTTTTCGGAAACAGCCCCGATTGGCAGAAATTATTGGTCCCACATCGGTCTTTCATGGCTTTTCGCGTGGAGGCCCGCTCCGCCTCCCGACGCTCGGAGACGGCACACGAAGCGTGCACGGGGGCCCAAACGCGCCCCATGGCGGCGCCAAATTGGTCCAGGAGGCGCCCAAGATGGCCTGAGAGCGTTGCAGGCGGCCTTCTAAATGAGCATAGTCATGCCGAGAGGGCTGTAAAGAAGGCCTGCAGGGTTCGAACACGGGCTCCCACATGGGCGTGGTTTCAGATTCCTGGAGAGGCTTCAGGGATCCTGAGAGCGCGCCCGTCATCGGAGCAGGAAGTTCCAGCATTTTCTTGCGTTGTTCTGGAGAGCACTCCGCGAAGATACGTATGTATGTGTATACATACATGCATATACACATACATGCAGCTACCTTTAAGTTGGGCTTGTCCCTCCACAGGGGGTATATTCCAAAATATTAAAAAATAGTCTGGGGACGTTTTTTGTTACTGTTTGACCATTTGGGGGTATGTTTTGAATGTCCGTATGGGCTTCCCCTCTCTCGGAGAATGCGCTACGCAAGATCGATGTCATGAAGCCTGGGCGCTGTCGTGAAGCAGTATAGGAACTTCATGCGAGGCCGACTCGTAATCAGCAAAACCAATAGATGACCAGAGGGGTTACCACACCTGGCGATTGGTAAGACGTCGTGACCCTGCCGATCCGCGTGAGGGCCGCCGCCGAATTTCAGAAATGTGGCAAATCCCATATGCTTTTGGACCCTGACCCCGCCGATCTGCGCGAGGGGTGCCACCGAATTTCACAAATGTGGCAAATCCCATTATGTTTTCGGACCCTGACCCCGCCGATCTGCGTCACGGGTGCCACCGAATTTCAGAAATGTGGCAAATCCCATGTGTTGTTGGACCCTGACCCCGCCGATCTGCGTGAGGGGTGCCACCGAATTTCAGAAATGTGGCAAATCCTATATGCTTTTGGACCCTGACCCCGCCGATCTGCGTGAGGGGTGCCACTCAATTCTAGAAATGTGGCAAATCCCTTGTGTTTTTCGAGGCTGACCCCGCCGATCTTCTTGAGGGGTGCCACCGAATTTCAGAAATGTGGCAAGCCCCCTGTGTGTTTGGACCCTGACCCCGTTGATCTGCGTGAGGGGTGCCACCGAATTCCAGAAATGTGGCAAATCCTATATGCTTTTGGACCCTGACCCCGCCGATCTGCGTGAGGGGTGCCACTCAATTTCAGAAATGTGGCAAATCCCATGTGTTTTTGGAGCCTGACCCCGCCGATCTGCGTGAGGGGTGCCACCGAATTTCAGAAATGTGGCAAGTCCCCTGTGTGTTTGGACCCTGACCCCGCCACCGAATTTCAGGAATGTGGCAAATCACACATGTGTTTGACCCTTACCCCGCCGATCTGCATGAAGGGTGCCAGCGGATTTCAGAAATGTGGCAAATTCAATGTGTTTTTGGACCCTGACCCCGCCGATCTGCGTGAGGGGTGCCACCGAATTTCAGAAATGTGGCAAATCCCATGATGTTTTTGGACCCTGACCCCGCCGATCTGCGTCACGGGTGCCACTGAATTTTGAGAAATGTGGCAAATCCCATGTGTTTTTGGACCCTGACCCCGCCGATCTGCGTGAGGGTGTTAATTTTTACCCACTCCAGCAATTCAGACGATACGTTGTGGCCGTGGTAGAAATGCCCGTTTTGGGCCTCCCCCCCTCGCGCGGTCCATCAACAAGGAACAGTAAGCAGCAAGAAGCATAATTGCAACAAAGAACAGTAAGCAACAAGAAGCAGAACTGTGACAGTGGAAACTGGAAGCTGCAACTGGCACAGGAAACTGCGAACCTCCGGCCTACAGCCTGGTGGCCCCACAGGGGGGCCGGCGGATTTTATATTTTTCGCCCTTGATTCCCCTGTAGGGGGACAGGCCCGACCTAAAGCTACCTGGGGAAGGAAAGTGGGGCCCAGACACCACGGCCTCGAGCCCCCAGCCTCCCTGGGGCCTCCTGAGCCGGTCCCTGGCCGCTCAGGACGGCCCGCGGGGCGCTCCCGAGACGCCCACAGTGGCCTCCGGACTGCCCGAGAGGCCGCCAAGAGCAGGTTTTCTGAATTTTCTGGTGCCTAGACCCCGCCTCGGAGCCTCCTGGGGGTCTCCTGAAACCTGCTGGAGCCTCCTCCAGCCTCCTGGAGCCTCTTGGGGCCTCCTGAAGCCTCCTGGGGGTCTCCTGGGGCCTCCTGAGGCCGCCTGGGGCTTCAGAATGCCCCAGAGGCGCCCTCAGGACCGCTCGAACCACTGGTCCAAAACTCAGGTACAGTAGCGTTAAGTCGGGCCCGTCCCTCGACAGGAGGACTGCAAAAGTAGGCACAAAAATAATGTGGGGACTATTTTGTTTAGTACGTTGGGGCATCTTT
>CAUYUJ010017290.1:136026-193526 GCA_963575745.1 Prorocentrum cordatum
TATGCGGAAATATGGGAAGTGGGGGGGAAGACGAAAGAGGAGAAAGATTGAAAATTTAGGGAATCTTGGGATTTGTGCATTTCTTTGTGTATCCCTGGGCCCCTTCACAGAAGGGCCCCAGGACGGTCCGAGAGAGCTTCAAGAGGGCCCGAGGAGGCCAAAACACATGATTTCTTTAAAAACTTTTTGAGCGGTACTTGAGGTTGTCGCCTTGGCAAGTGTCCGACGCTCCAAGGCGGCCCAGGAAGCGCCAAAAGGCAGCCGAAGATTGCACAAGAGGCCCCAAGGCGGCCCAAGAAAGCTCAAGACGGCCCTGGAGAGCCCCAAGAGAGTCCCAAGAGGCTCCTGAGAGAGCCCCAGGGCGGCCAAGCCTTCCAGGACGGCCCTGATGGGCTCAGGACTGCCCCAGAGGCCCTCAAGAGGCCTCCCATGAGCCGGCCTGAAGAGGCCGACCACATGGACTTTCTTTTGGTTGTTAGCAGGAGGAGGAGGAAGAGGAGAAGGAGGGGGAGGAGGAGGAGGGGGAGGAGGAGGTTCTCGCCTTTTCGGGCTTCCGACGGCCCGAGACGGCCGAAGAGGTGTCAAACATCGCCCCAAGACGGCCCAAGAGGCCCCCAAGAGACCACCAAGACGGCCCAAGAGGCCCACAGGAGACCCCCAAGACGGCCCACGGGGGGCCCAATACGCCGCAAGAGGACCCTTGAGGGGCCCCCGCGCAGGCTCAGGAGTGCGCCAGGAGAGCCCATAGGCGGCACAGGACCCCCATGATGGCCCAAGAGGGCCACAAGATTGCCCAAGAGGACCCGGAGACGGTCGAGTATTGCTCGTTTGGGGCCCAACAGAAAGAGGGTCCAAATTGTCCCCAAGGGGCTTCAAACTTGCCTCCAGAAGGCTGCTCAGAGGCTCCCAAACAGATTCCAACAGGCACCCTGACCAAGAACCCAGGCACGCTGCAAGCTGGCAGGATGGGTGGGAGGTCACTATGAAGGGCATGCGTGGAGGAGGAGCACCGAGTCCGTATATAGGTCTGTAGGTGTATATAGTTATACACATTCATGCATGTATATATACATGCAGGTCCACAAACATACCGACGTATACTCATACACACGTAATCACGTAATTACGTACATACATGCATACATTCATATACACATACGTACATACATATACACATATATATATATATACATATATATATGTATATATATATATATGTGTGTGCATGCATACGCACGTGCATGCATGTATGTGTACATACATACATACATCCACGCATACGTACACACATACACACAAACACACATACACATACACATGCACGTACACGTACACATACACATGCACATACATGCATGCATACATGCATACGTGCATACATTCATACATGCATATATGCATACATGCATCCATATATACATAAATGCATGTATGTATGTATGTTTGTATGCATGCATGCATGCATGACTACACACATACCTAAATACATACATACGTGCAGACAGACAGACATACGTTCATTGTATGTATGCTTATCTTTTTATTCAGTAGACACATGTGTATATATATACATATATATGTGTGTGTGTGAGTAGGCCAGGGGGCGGGGGGCACAGTTCCCATGGCCCCGACGGCTCCGATGACTTCAGAACGACAGGATTTTTGCGCTCCCCCTCGTCCTGATTTCCGACAGCCCAAGATGGCTCAAGATGTTTTCTAGTTCGGCCGAAGACGGCACGCGAGGCCCATTGCGATGCCGCTGGGCAGCATCATGAAAGTTTAAGTATTAGTTTCGCACTGGTCTTGACCAGTGTGGCAGTGTTGCATGGCTCAGCTAACGTGCTTCTCCTCCTCCTCCTCCCGCTCACGTGACATTTGCGCGTGATTTCCACTCTCCATTCGCAGTATCTGTTAAACGCTTCGCCGAACTGGTCGAGGCGATGCAACGGATATGTGATTAGTGCAACGGTGCGGGTGCAGCTTTGCCCAATGACGAACGATCACCATCAGCCCCGGGACAACAACACAAACAAGCATTAATCTGACGAAAGACCCAACCAGATGCAGTTGCGAGTGCCGCATTGTGGGTACCGCTTTCGGTGGAGCTCCTTATGGGGCCACGAACCGCGTGCGGGGCGTGCCGAATTGGGCGCGGTGGTGCCATGCGAACCCTCCCACTGGAGCCTTCGGTGGAGCTCCCTATGGGGCCACGAGGCGTGTGAGGAGGTGTGCCGAATTGGGTGCGGTGGTGCCATGCGAAGCCTCCCACTGGAGCCTTCGGCGGAACTCCCTATGGGGCCACGAACCGTGTGAGGGGTGTGCCAGATTGGGCGCGGTAGTTTCATGCGAACCCTCCCCTCGCCCGGGCATCCCCACGCCACGAGAGCTCCATTCTTGGGACCTCCCACCCTATAAATTCTCGCCCAAAACCTACCGATACTCCTCCTCGCCCAGGCATCCCCACGCCACGAAAGCTCCATTCTTGGGACCTGCCACCCTATAAATTCTCGCCCAAAACCTACCGATACTCCTCCTCGCCCCGGCATCCCCACGCCACGAGAGCTCTATTCGGGCTATGGCAGAACTGGGTTTAGTGGAACCTTGTTTAGTGATGTGTACTGGGGGACGCCCCCACCCCGTTCCACTAACTGGAACTGCCGTCACCCGAAAAAAGACCAGCTACGGCAAACCTGGTTTAGCGATTCTGGCCAAATCAGAGGCTCCGGGGCCCTACCACTAACCGGGTCCCCTTACCTGGGGTCCAGGCCATACCCGATCTATTTTTGGGACCTCCCAGCCTATTGATTCTCGCCCCAAACCTACCGAACAGAGGCCTGAGCACCTTTGGCGGCTCCTCCTGCGCCTTCGGAGAGAGCCCTTTCGGGGCCTCTTCGGGGGGGCTCTCGCAACGACCGTTTGGGACCCTGGCACGGTGATGACCCTCGTCTAACCGATCCCAATCGGGCGTTGGCAGCGGCCTGTGTCCATTCGAGACAGAAGGCCGCCTGCCCAACAGCGGCCGCTGTTGGTTTGGGACAACATTTGTTGTTGGGCATTGTACCCATTTTTCGGTACCCATTCCGGGCGTCCAACGTTTTGGGCGAGAGATTGTAGGGTGGGGGATCCCAAGAGCAGAATTCTCGTGGATTGGGGGTGCCGGGGCGAGGAGGGGGGTATCGGTAGGTTTTGGGTTGCAAATCGTGGGAGCTTTGTGTACCCTCGTAACTCTGTCTTTGGAGTGCACTGGCGTCAATTACAGTGGGGGCGCGCATCAAGAAACCATAGGTTTTTCGTCAGGGTATCCTGGGTGTCTTCGCTCCTCGCGCTGCGCGGTGACTTCCCGCAGCCGTTGAAGGAGCTGCTGCGTTGTGGGTGCTCTGGGTCGGGTTCTCAGGGTTGGGTCTCTTGCGAGGGTTTCTTGCGGCCGCGCCCGCACTGTAGCGTGTGGTCATCGATGAGATAGTGTTGTTGTAGCGTCGACTAGCGTCGGTGTAGCGTCGATCAGCGTCGATTTAACGTCGATTGGCGTCGATTGGCGTCGAATCGCAAGAGTCAACAAGATGGTATGGGAGGCCCCCATGAGTTGCCGCTGAACGGGGTGATGCCGATGGCAAAGACGTCCTCGCCCACATGCCCATCCCTTCCCGTCCGCCTTCCTCCTCGTCTGCTCTTCTTCTCGCCTGCTGTCCCCCGAGCACGGCCCGGGTCGCCAGCGAGGATCCTTGCGATCCGTTGTTGTGAGATATGTATCCCTGCAGGCATGCACCCTGCTGTCAGCCCAGCGTTCTCTTTCCTCTGACTGACACCTCCTCTTGGCTTCACGGGCTCGTTCCGCCCGGCTGCATGCCTCGGGCCACTGCCCCAGATCGGTCAGACGGAGAGACTCTCTCCTGGTGGGTGTGGGTCGGGAAACGCAAACCTTCCCAAGGCCGAGGATTGGGGGACGAAGAATGACATGAACAGAGACATTCGGAGGTCCGCGCGGATTTCTCGGATCCGCGCTGGACCCTCCCTGGCGGCGCCTCTGGCGCCGCCCCTGGCACGCGGAGCGCGCCAGTGAGGGGGGCCCAGCGCGGATCCAAGAAATCCGCGCGGACCTCCGAGTATTTATGTTTATGCCATTTTCCGTTCCCCTAGAGGAGCTGCTGGTCCCCGCACATCCCACAACACGCACAACACCAAAGCATTGACACAGCGTGATACCTTTTTGCAGTGGGAGGGTTCACGAAACCCCCCAGCAAGGTGAACGGTGCCCCCCTCAGGAAGTGCACGATGCGAGCTATCTAAAGCCACGAGCCTAAAACACGGAGACTGATGCCACACCTTGACACGGGCAGCCGACGCAGACCCACGACACCGCAGGCACCGTCGACCACACTCAGAGAGGGCGTGGGACGTCGCGAAGGCAGAAATATTATCTGGGTTGGGGGGCGGTGATGGGGGAGGGGGAGCGACAGCATCAGCAGGCTCGCCATCATTCACTCCTCCATTGGCCTCCCGAGATCCTCGCCTCGGGTGGCGCCTCCCGCTCTGGAGGCTCGGCTGCAGCAGCTGCTTCTCGGCCTCCAGGGAGCGGAGGTGCGTCCGCAGGATCCGCATGCGGATGATGTACAGCACACGCTCCTTCTCCAAGATATTGGCACGGATACCTTCGGGTAGTTTCGCAAGTGTTACACCTTCACCCGCCACGACATTTGCAGCTGCGTTGCCGAACGTCATCCACGAATAACCCGTCTGGTGAACTAAATCTTCGGCCTCCAACTGCGAATGTGTGAACACAATTGTGACATGCTCAGGTCTCCTGCTGCCATCACGGAATAGCAGACCGATCTTCGCCCACAGTTCAACGTGTTCTCTTTCAGGCCGAAGATAGTGTTGGGTTCACCATCTTTCGAGTATCATCTTATTACCCGTCACAGGCGTAAGATATTGTGTCGTCACCCGCACGGCAACCCAAACATGTGATGTTCTCCCCTCGGTACGGCCTGGGCAGCACTAGGGAGAGCACCGAACATGGAGATTTGCAGCTGGAAATCCGTGTCGCTTGCCATTTGCGCAAGGCCTCGCCCCACGCGGCGAAGCCTGACATGTTTCGAGTCCTGGCCGCCGCTAGCACCGCCAGGCAACAGCACAGGCTTGGCGTCCTCGCCTGGCCCCAGGGCTCCATCGATCACCCCTGCATTGAGACCAATCTGCAACCGACACTCCTGATCGGGCGGCTCTGGCACTCCCGAAGCCAGTATCCTGGCTCCGACTCGTGCCGCGTCATCGCCATCATATGCAAGTCGTTTGTCTTGGCATACCTAGAATGGTCAGCATTCTTGTCACATCCCCATACAGGACGAATCGGAGACTCATTCTTCATCTTGCACTTGGGACAACGTGGACAGACCTGAGCGTCCGTAGCCGCCTGAGAGCCCGCCTGAGCCTCGGCCACGAGTCTCCCGCCACAGCTGCCGCCAGCAATTCCGAGAGTCTCCGTCTTTTGGGAAGTTGTCCGGGCTGCCCCACGAGACGATGGAGAGAGTTCATGGCGCCAACATCGCATAGCGGATTTCGTTCGGAAAACGATAGGATGGGACCAGAGTGTCCTGGAGAATTTCGATTTGGATGTCGAAGTGAATTGCGTGAGGATGTTTTGGGCCAGGATTGAAGACCAAACAAATCCATGCGAAAGTGATTTCGTTTTTCGCTCGCCGCTTCGGGCCACAACAACATCCACGTAGAAATCCACGCAAGAATCCGCTGAAGCACGTCTGCAAGGCTGGTGCAATGAGAGAGTGAACGCCCATACCTTGGCCCAATCCTCCTCCACAGAAATGCTGCTCGGCTGTTGCCCACAGAAGCTGCTCCAGCGACTTGTTGAAACCCAGAAAAAACAGTTTTGTGCCATTCGACGCCGCGTCAAGATCACCGCAGAACTTAGACCACGGACCTATCGAGAACGCTGCGATGGGGGAGACTCCGAACATGATGGACCACACCACCACGCCGGATGCAAATGCCCACGAATCTCTGGCTTGGCAAACCACTGCTGCAACCACAACTGTAAGGATTGCTGAGGGTACCTCATTTTAGGATCTAGACCAGGCGCTTTGATGGCAAGAGTGGAAGACAAACAACATCCTCGGCCCCTCGACGAGACAGGAGCAGCCAAACTCCTCCGAAAGGATAGAAGACGTTGGCCGAAGGTGCCTTGCAGCTCCTGACCGTAGTTGCCCGCTGCCTATGCACCCATCCTCTCAAGCCGAGAGGTTAGATGATACGGGTAGAGGCGCGAACGTACCGTGCAACCCGAGCATGCGTACGACCGTGCTTGGCCACCCTGTTGGTACGAGTGGCCCTCGCCGCCCGCCTTTCCCCTCCTTGATCAATCCCAAGATAGGCTCCTTACAACTGAGGCCGATCGGTGAACCCCTTTAGCCGCAGTCGTCTAGCGATCTCCTTGGCGTCGCCGTGAAACGACCAGATCACACTGGACTTGGGGATACGTCGAGACGCCACTTGGCCAACTCTTTGCAAGTCGCCCCGAGACAAGACGTGACGCCCTCGACAATTGACCGTTTCGATCCTGACATCCTCTGCGAACGGTCGTCGATCCAGATGCGATGCCCCAGGGTTGGGTGACTTCTCGACATTTGCGCCAAAACATAGTGTGTCATACATTTGGCGAACCGGGCCCCCGATCTGAGGCCCTGGGCGATGCTGCGATCTACGAGGAATGGTTCACACGCGGCACCAAATTGTTCCAATTTCCGCGCTGCAACAGACTGAGAGAACTCCATACATGGGACCGCTGGAGGAATGCCCAAGCGGAGCGCAGCAAATATCAACTCCCGCTCGATACCGTCGTAGAAGCTTCGAATATCCAACATGCCGTGACCAGTGGGTAGCTTCATGCACCCAGCAATTCCGCCAGCCAAAGTACACTGACATGCCTCCACCAAAGAGCTGTTGCCACGCATAGATGCGTCCCACTCCATCTCAACAAGCCCACACCACTCGCGGACTTGATGCTCGCGAATGCCTGACCAAATACGTCCCATCATTGAGATGAGCCCAATGACCCGATCACCTTCTGTCTTCTTGGGCGACAGCTTGCCTATCACCAACTGGTTTCAGTGAGGGCAGGTGAGAGTGGCCTCGAAAACGTTCATCAACGCTGCGAGCTCTTCCAAGCCCGCCTGATGGAGACGCTCCACGTCCAGCGGGGTGAGGCGGTCCGCGCCGAGGCCCGTCTAACCTCTCACGCGATGAGCAGCATGACAGACTTGTTCGGCAGCGATCGGCTCCGCAGCTTCGTCACGCGCAGCCTCCACGATGGCTGCGAATGCCTCATTGAGCCTCTCCTCCCGCGCCCGCCCGGCATGCCCGACCTGGTCATCCGGCAAGTCGTTGGCGACGCGAGGGGCGGATGGGCTCGAGGAGCACCCCCCGTCCCCGTTCCGACTTCCGCGGCGAAGCACGGCTGGGCCCCCAGTTGGAATCCCTTGCCCCTCTGTTCTGAAGCAGTTGTATAGGAGGGGGTACAGAGGACAGGATATTTACACAGTTTGGAGGATTTGGTAAATTCAGTGTGGGTCGGGCTTGACGCGCCTCGAAAAATGCGCGCCCACCCGAATCGCAAGCACATGGCTATCTGCGGAGAGCCCTCCGGCAGAGCCTCGGCGGCGCGCGAGGTGGCAGGGTTCGAGGGGCGCCCTCCGTGTCGTTCTGACCCTGCGGTTAGGTCGGGCCTGTCCCTCCACGGGGGGAACATTCAAGAATAGGAAAGCAACCGTCTGGGGGCTGTTTTGGGGGCATGTTTGGGCATCTTCTTTCAGCATGCTTTGAATATGTTTCACTTGTCATCCAAAATCCCCCTGTAGGGGGACAGGCCCGACCGAAGTCCACTGCTCACCTGTCCGACAGGAGAGAAAAAAACACACAGACACAATTGATCATCGAGAATCAGGAAAATATGGGAAAATATGGGCAGTGGGGTGGAAGACACAAGCCCAGAAAATATGTAGAAATATGGGGGATCCAATCATTTGTGTGTATTTCTTTGTGTGTCCCAGAGCCCCTTCAATAGTTCCGTCCACTGCTCACCTGTCCGATCCAAGATGTCTCCTGGGTGCGCCAGGAAGGACGCGCCGAGCCAGGCCTCGTGAGGAGGAAGAAGATCTCCACGCGTGCTCTTGCGCAGCGTTCCCAAGGCTTCCTGAGATTTCGTGCATGTACGAAATTCGTCCAACGATTCGCGCGCAGCAGGTCGTAAAGCTCTCTTAGAAAGCTTATCTGCCTGATGCTGAAAACTGGCAACCACCGCTCCACGCGCATCTCCCAAGTTCAGGAGCAAACCATTATGCGCATCAATACCTGCATCCTTCTGAACCAGCAAAATGTTGTCAACTCCATCGGGCATGTTGGACGCAAGATGCCTGGCTGCTTGCTGCAACTGACTCAACTGTGCGCGACCGTTCGCACGACCCCCATGGCGCTCGAAGCGCGAAAGGATGGGCGCTACCCGCTTCCACCAACAGGCAACTTGACCGCGTAAAGGGGCAGCGCGAGACCTATGGCTTTGCTTGACCGTTTCCTCGATGAACGGAACTCCGTCGCCCCTCCGTGGGCTTCTAGATGGCGTGACCTGATGGTGAGCATAAATGGCGTCTTCTACAGCATTGACTCACTGAGAACCTGAAGGAGGATGGACCAGAAGGAGCCTGAAGGCTGCGGAGGAGCAGATGTGCGGGGGAGGGGGAGGAGCGGCATTACGCAAGTGCTGGGCCCTGCGTTGGCCCCAAGCCTCTTCTGGGATATAGAGAAACTAGGCTAAGCATTCTTGTTTGGCACTTCCGAGGGTACAGGCTCAACCTGGCTCGCCGATTCACAACTTCTGGCTGGGGGGAGCTCCGAATTGCTGACGTTACTGCAGGACTGCTGATTACCTGGCAAAGCTGAGTGGCTCACACTCCCCATGGCAACGACTGGGACAGAGGCGCTCGATTTTATCACGGGCTTGGCAGGACCGCCGAAGTTGGGCCCGCTGGCTCAAGGACCCTCTTCCCTTCGCCAAAATCACCGGGAAAAGCCCCCCCGCCAGGAGCGTCAGTTTCCTCGTCCTGGGAGGGGCCACGCACAGAACACACAATCCGAAACCTGCGCCGAATTCAGACTGTCTCCGAAGGGACTCAGATATTGTTCCGAGCGCTTCTCCCGAGCAAGGGCCCCCTCGACCGCCGACTTCTTTTTGGCCTTGGAGGCATTGGACCCAGGGGTAGCTTTCTGGGCGGGGCGGGGAACCTGTGGCAGGCGCCCCGCGCATTTCAGACGGCACGTCAGAAGCTGAAGACCTGACGAGCGAAGCGTGAGAGCAAGCCCAATACGCGGCCGCCGTGGCATTCCCAGAACAGGTTCCAGCTTGTCGAGACATGGCAGAGCAGCATCGGAGCCTACGGCGTAGTCAATCAGGCCTCCTTTGCTCCCAGAGTCGCGCGTACACCCCACTCCTGGTAGCGCGACTCAGCTTTGGACTTGCTGGGGAAATCCGTCGCGAGAGAGAACGTCTGGCCCCACTAGCCAATCTCCCAAGCATACCCAAGGAGGTCGGCGAGCGGTCAGTGCCCCCCCCACCTTGTGCAGCCTGGAAACAGTCAGGAGAAAGAAACACACAGACACGATTGATCGTCGATCCCCGGGAAAAGTATGGGAACATATGGACAACGGGGGGGGAGGACGAACACCTATAGAATGTGTGAAAAGATTGGGGGTCCTGGGATTCGTGTGCATTTCTCTGCGTGTGTTCCTGGGCCCCTTCGAAGATTCTTGCCCTCCGCGCCAATCGACGAGAAGCAATGGACGAGCAGGGGCCCTCAAATTTCCCTGCCCCCCAAATTGCTGCGCAATCTAGGGGCGACCAACATCTGATGCCCGCGAGGGAGAGGAGGAGGAGGAGGAGGAGGAGGAGGAGGAGGAGGAGGAGGAGGAGGAGGAGGAGGAGGAGGAGGAGGAACGAGAGAGAGAGAGAAGCCCCTGAAGTGCAGCGCCGACGCGGCGAACCTGCCCAGCGCCTCGCACCCGTCAGACTTGGGCGCCCCCGTCGTCTTGGCCTCGGCGAGAGGCTTGACCTAATCGGCGTCACCCCAACAGGGCTCGTTTCGATTCCTCCGATTCGATTCGATTCGATTCCGATGGTTTCCGATTCCGATTCGACTCGACTTGGGGTTCCGATTTGGGTTCCGATTTCTTATTGGAGGCATACTAGCCTGCCGATTTCTGTCGATTCGACTTTTCCCGACTCGGCTGCCGATTTCCGCCGATCCGATTCATTTCGATCGCCGATCCGACTTGTCGATTCGATTCTGGGCTCTCCTGCCCCAACATACTTATACTACATGTGCGTCGCCCCCCAGGGGCGACGCGCGCGCTGAGAAATCTTCTGGTATATGCGTCGTGGTTGGCGCTTTCTGGCCACACCGCTCGGGAGACGACACACTACAAGATGGGTATGCTATGTGTTCGGGTCGGACGCGCGCCTCCAAGGCGGACACATAGTACTAGTATGTCTCTCTGCGTCCCACTGAAGATGACCCCGAGCAAGAAGACATTCTCCACCTTTGTTGACACGATCGGCTCGCGCCTGAACGCCTCGGCCCGAAGGCCGAGCGGCACTCGTAATCGTCCCGGGCTTCTCCTGTCGAGCGTTGCTCTCCCATGTGCGCAATTGACTCGCCACAGCGTGAGTCCCGGCGCACCCCAGGATGTGGAACTTGGCTGACATATCTAGATTTCGCGCCCACGCACGATCACCAATGGCCGTGATATTCGCAAGGAGCGTTGGAGACGGACTCGGACTGGTCGCACCTGCGCCTCGCTGCGGAGCTGTCCGCTGGGCGCAGCCGCAGGCGCTCACCGTCAGAGCGCGGGGGAGACGGCGAGGCGCTGTCTGCCGCGGCCTCGTTGCCCATGGCCTTGGCCTTTGCCGCAGCTGCCGCCTCCGCCGCCGCGGACTTGGCCGCCGAGGTCCTGGCTGCCTCGGCGCGCACAGCCTCGTGGGCCGCGGCCTCGGCGGCCTGGACCTCGGCCGCCGGGGGTCCCCCGCCGCTGCTGCTGCCGCCGCCAGCCGCCGCGCTGCCACCCTCGGCGGGGCCCGTGGGCTGGGCTCCGGGCCCCGCTTGCCCGCCGGAGACGTCCTCGGCGCCGTCGACGCTCCTCGTCTTGGCCGCCAGCCTCGAGGCGATGGCGCCCTTCAGCTTCGCCGCCCCGTCGAGCCAGGACTGCACCTCGGCATGCGCGTTCTGGAAGCACTCTCTTTCGTCTGAACTGGCGTAGCATGGATGCGCCTGAGCTCCTCTTTCTCGGACTCTTCGCACTCCAGGTTAGTGGTGTCCTCGAGGATCGTTGGATCCCAAGAAACAGTGAACGCCTCATTGGGCTTAGACCCTGGAGCTGCCATGGATTGCTGGTCCGAGCCCAAACCCTCATCACGGGCGAGCATTTCTGCTGCCCTTCTCTTGGCAGTCCCCGCTGCTGCCAAGGCCTCCGCCGCCGCCTTGGCCTCAGCAGTGGCCAGAGACGTGCGCAAGCGACGGGCGTTGTATACCGCCTGGTCGTGCTTGTGATTGCAATCCCTCCAGTGGCCCTCCGCGCGCTTGTAGCTGTCGGCGGCCGAGACGGGGGCCTCGGACTGGACAGGGGACTTTTTCAAGAGCTCGACACGATTCGTCAACAGTGCCCTGAGCTCCCGATCCCCTGTGCCCTTCATGGCCTCCATCAGGTGGTCGGTCACGCTGGTGGCCGTCTCCCACGGAGGCCTGGGGGGCTGTTGGGATCCGCTGCTCTCCGTCTCGATGTCCCACACTTCGGCCTCGTCCGCGAACGAGACTCTGCCTGGTGATTGCGATCGAGAACGACTCTTCTTACTCTTCTTAGGAACGAAAAGGGCCACGTCGCGCTGGCACTTGCTGCAGTTGCCGCCCGACCTGATGAGGATATCGTTCCATTCGCACTTCCCGCACTGAAAGCGACTCTACAACCGCTGGCCCCTCTGGGAGGAGCTCGACAGGGCGGACGGGAAAGAGTGGGGTCTGGACACTCTCGCTTTAGTCACAGATGATTTGCCCTCTCTGTAGGACTCGGCTCTGTGTGCCTCAAGCGCTCCGAGCAAGAACGAGATTCGGCACAAACAAAATGCTCGGGCCTAGGTGGTCTGACGGAGGAGGAGGAGGACGACGAGGACGAGGAGGAGGAAGAGGAGGATTACGGGGAGGAGGAGGGGGAGCAGGAGGTTGAGAAGGAGGAGGAGGAGGAGGAGGAGGAGGGGGAGGAGGACGGCCATAAGGAGGGGGAGGAGGAGGACGAGGAGGAGGAGGAGAGGAAGAGGAGGAGGAGTAGAAGAAGGAGGATGAGGAGTTAGAGGAGGAGGAGGTAGAGGAGGATCAGGAGGAGGAGGAGGAGGAGAAGGAGGGGGAAATGGAGGAGGAGGGGGAGGATGGGGAAATGGAGGAGGAGGAGGAGGAGGCGAAGGAGGAGGAAGAGGGAGGGGCGGGGGGGGGGACAATCAGCCTGCACGCAGGCTGCTCGAATCATACTTTGTTCTGGCGGCCCTGGGCGCTGCGCCAAGCTCGCCCGCAGCGCCTCGTGCCTCCCGGCGTCGCGCCCGCCAGCCCGGACTACGGGCAGCAGCAGCAGCAGCAGCAAGGCTGCTGCCCCCGCGGCGGCAGTGCGGCGGCCCAGTCGGCGCAGGGCGACGGCGCCAGCCCCGGCCACGAGGGCGCAGACGTGCCGCAGCGCACGCGGGCCACCCAGCTGGCAGGTGCTCACGCACGGCGCCGGCGCCCCCGGACGCTCCCTGCAGCAGCTTCTTCTGCTCTCCCCTTCCCACTTCTCCCCATCCCCATCGTTTCCCATCTTCCCGCCTCACCTTCCCTCCTCTCCTGTTCCTTCTCCTTCCCCCCTCCCCTCCCCTCCCTACCTGCCTCCATGCCTCAATCCTTGGAGTCTTCCCTCCACTCTCTTTCCCGCTTTCCTCCCCTTCGTCTTTGGCTAGCACCGCAGGGTCACGATGCTCGTGATGTCAGTGCTGGTGTTCTGCGGTGCGCAAGATACCCCGTAAAGGCGCACCTCAGACGGCCTCAAGACCCAACGCCAGGACTCGACGATCCCAGAAGACCCCCGTAGACCGAGTAAAGGTTCCCTGAAGGCACCCAGCCCAGAACATGTAACTCTAAGTAGCAGCCGCAGATGGCCCCGAGAGGGTCCCAAGACGGCACAGGACAACCGCGAGATGTCTGCCCGAGGAGCCCAAGACGGCCCAAGATGGCCCAAGACGGCCCAGAGATTGCCCAAGAGCGTCCGGAGATGACCCAACAAGCCTCCGGGACGGCCCAGGAAGGCCGAAGAGGGCCCAAAGTGGCTCCAAGAAGCTGCCGAGAGGCTGCACGAGAGTGCCCAGAGGACACCACGACGGCTAGCTCCGGCTAGCTCCTCATGGCACAATGGCCCGTGGCCGACTAGAACCTAAGCGCGCGCGAAGCGCGCGTGGCCCTAGCTCCAGTTGTCGGGGCGCTCTGTTGGGAAACGTCTCGGCGGTCCTCGGGGACCCTGTCAGAGCCCTTCGGGGCGGGGCGTCCGAGGGAGCTCTCGAAGCTCTCTCCTGGGCTGCCTGGTGGAGGGCGCTACACTGAGGGAGCTCTTGGGGGTCCTCGGGGGCCCCGTCGAAGCTTTTCTTGATGGGCCTATTTCCCACCACCACCACCAGAAGTTGGAGAGGAAGGGGGTACTTTTCCTCCTCCTCCCACTCCTCCTCCTCCTCCTCCTCCTCCTCCTCCTCCTCCTCCTCCTCCTCCTGCTCCTCCTCCTCCTCCTCCTCCTCCTCCTCCTCCTCCTCCTCGTCCTCCTCCTCCTCCTCCTCCTCCTCCTCCTCCTCCTCCTCGTCCTCCTCCTCCTCCTCCTCCTCCTCCTCCTCCTCCTTCCAACTTAAGGTGGTCGTGGTGGTGGAAAACAAGCCCATCATCTCTGGGCTCCCGAGAGTTCTCCGATCTCTCCTGGGCTGTCTGGTGGAGTCCCCGGGGGGGGTTCCCCGGGGCAGCCGGAGGCGGCCGGGAGGCGGAGCCCCCTCTCCCCGCGAGGGTTGCCGCTCTGCGGGGGCCACGGGCCCGCGGAGTGCGGCCGGGAGCTTTGGGAAAGCCGTGGCGCTCCGCCCGGCGGGGCCAAGACATTCTACTCAAGTCGGGCCGATCCCTCTACAGGAGGAGTGCTCAAAAGTAGTGCTCAAAATAGTCTGGGGACCATTTGTTTGAGAATATGTTGGCAATATTTGCGCATTTGTTTGTATTTTTCAGTTCTTCGTCCAAAATCCGCCTGTGGGGGGACACGCCCGACCTGACATCATACACCACCGCCTCCCTCGCCCCGCCCCTCTTTCCAGGAAGGAGGGGAGGAGGACGCGGCTGGAAGAGGAGGGGAGGGGAGGCTGAGGGCGGTGGTGGTGTATATTCCTGGCGCCCGCACCGCTGGTTCCGGCGCTCTGGAAGGACACGCCTGTCCACCCAGCGGCCACACGCGCCGAGCCTTTCCGAGCCTCCCGTTCTGGTTTTCCCGTCTTACTTAAGGACCGCATCCCAGAAATAATTTCGAGCACACAGAAAAGCGTCAAAAGAGTGTCGAAGTAGTGTCGAAACAGTGTCTCCCAGGGCCCGGCACGTGAAAACCCTTGGGTTTCGGTACTTTTTGGGGCGCTCGAGATTCTTCCTGGTGGTCAAGGCTAAAGTAGGTTGGAGCATCATATAAGCCTCCGGCGCCGGGAGGCGCCGGGAAAATCAGCTACGTGAGCTGATTCTCGAACCCCCCCTTTGCTATCCCCTTCTTTCGCCAGACCCGATCCCAGCGGCCATACGCGCCGAGCCTTCCCGAGCCCCCCCGCCCCGCGGAGCGGAGCGGCGCGCCGTTTTTTCTTGTTCCCCCGCAGAGCGAAAGGAGCGCGCGTCGCCGGGGCCGCCCAGGGGGGCGGCACGCGGGGCCGGAGGTGCAGCAGGAGTGTGTCTGCTGAGCTTAGGCTGCGCGGACCCGTCCCCACACCCACCTGCCCTGCCCTCCCAGCGACCACACGCGCCGAGCCTCTCCGAGCCCCCCAGGGGCGGCCAGGCATCGCTCAGATCTGCGCGGTGCCTCACTCCGCTGGGCCCATCAGCAGCCCTCGAAAGTTGCGGCAGCTTCGCAGGTCGCAGCCCCCCGCCCCTCCCCAGAGGGACGGCGAGGTCTCGCTCAGATCTGCGCGGTGCGCGCAGTGTTTGTTCCCCTGCCAGCAGTGCAAAAGGAGCGCGTCGCCGGGGCCGCCGGGGCGGCACGCGGGGCCAGAGGTGCAGCAGGACTTTGTTTGCTGAGCTTTGGCTTCGCGTGCCCGTCCCCACACCCACCAAGAGGGAAAAACACACTCAGACACAAGTGATCGTCGATTCCCCAGAAAATATAGGAGAATATGGGAAGTGGGGGGAAGACAGAAATCCAGGAAATATTTGAAAATATGGGGATTCCTGTTATTTTGTGTGTATTTATTTGTGTGTCCTTGGGCCCCTTCAACCCACTTGTTCTCGGGGGTCCCCGAACAGTGCGGTGACCACACCGTGTGGTGAGTCGGTGGGGAGTCGGGGTTACCGCACGGTGTTGGGACTCGGGTCGTTCTCCGAGGACGTCTCGGGCGACTGGGGCCTCCAGGGTCCCAAGACCGTGCGGTGACGGACCGTGCGGTGAGGTCTTGGGGGATTTCGAGGTCTCCGCACGGTCTGTCACCGCACCGTTTCGGGATTCCAGATGTTCACCCTTTCGCGCACCCGTCCCCGCACCTTATTTATCCCCGGGAGTGCCACGTTAAAGTTGGCCGTGCGAAGCAGAAGGGGCGAGGGGCCAGATCATGCTGGTCGTGGTGTTGCTGGTGGTGTGGATAATATGGGTGAGGAGGAACAACAAAAAGAACGGGCACGGGGCTAGCGGCACAAGAGACAGCAGCACCCATGCACGCCAGAAGCCATGCTGCTCCTTGGCGGCCGAGGGCCCGAAGCTGCAGACTTTATACGTACCTGTAGCAGTCAGTTGTGCCTGGCACGCAGTAGTCAGGGGCAACGATAGGGGGGGATAGGCACGGGGGGGGATGCATCGACCCCCAATCGCCCATTGATCGCCGATAGGGGCCCGATAGCCCCAACCTGCCCAGGAAGGTGCGGATTCACGGTCGGAGGCCCATCGCCGATCTATCGGCGATGTTTCGCCGATTCCAGGTCGATGCATCCCCCCTTGTGCCAGTGCCCCCCCCCTAGCGTTGCCCCTCCAGCAGGCTTCTTGGGGGATGCCACACAGAAGACGACAGGGGCAAGACCACCCCGAAACCCCTCACGGGAGACCCCGCGGGAGACCAGGATGGATTCCAGTCGGGAGACCACGGAGGACTGACTGTACGTGAGGGCATGCGGGAGACCAGCAGCGGGGGACACCACACGGGAGATCACAGGGGAGATCGTGCGGTAGACCATGCAGGAAAAGCTCGACAGAGGACCACGCGTGAGGCCATACGGGAGACCGTATGGAGAATCGTTGCGAGCGAGCTCGTCGGAGACCATACGGGCGCGTGCACATCATGCAGTCGGACTGGGGGTATAAGATCGAGGTCTCTTCGGAGACGGCACCCTGGTGGTCTTCGTTTGGGTGTTGGGTGTCCTTGTGCATCCTGGGGGACGGAGCCCTCGAGTGATCGTGAGGCTTGGGGTGTTTTGGCCGGCGGAGGGCCTCGTGCTCCTGAGGGCTGTTCTTCTGGCTCAGCTTGGACCGGTATCAAGCGGGGTACATGGCAAGATCGGAGACCACGTGGGAGAACATACGGGAGTCCATCCAGTAGTCTGCACAGGGCTCTAACCGGGAGACCATCTTGGGGATTCGGTTGGAGACCACAGAAGGCCACACGGAAGAGCAAACAGATGAGGCATCCCTGTTATCCTTGTGTTTTTTCGCAGTTATTCTTTCCTCTTCCGCTTGTGAACTCGCTCTCTTCCCTTTTCCCGACGTCTCCACCCCCGCTCCTGGCCCTGACTATCTCTCCTGGCTCCTTTCGTCTTTCTCTTCCCTCCCCTCTCTCTTCTCTTCTGCGCCCTCCCTCGCGGTTCGCCCTCCCTGCTGATTGAGCTTATTGCCCGCCTCGCTTCCTCCCGCCCCCCCTTCTCGCATTCCTCTCTCCACCCTTCTCGGTGTTCTTTGTTCCCTCGACTCCCTCCCACACGGCGGGACTATATTGATCGGTTTTTGCGAGGTCTCCCACCGAAGGCACAAGGCTCGAAGTGATGGTTTCTCTCGTTCTTTGATGTTGCTTCGCAACTGTTCTGATTCCTGATTCCTGATTCCCTCGACTCCCCTCCGTCTCCCCCCCCTCTTTTTAACCTGCCCCCCACGCGCCTTCTCGTCACGTGCCAGTTCTCCGGGGGAACCAAGCTCCGGGTCTCTCTTTCCTCCTCCTCCTCCTCCTCCTCCTCCTCCTCCTCCTCCTCCTCCTCTCCCTCCTCCCTCCTCCCTCCCTCCTCCTCCTCCTCCTCCTCCTCCTCCTCCTCCTCCTCCTCCTCCTCCTCCTCCTCCTCCTCCTCCCCTCCTCCTCCTCCTCCTCCTCCTCCTCCTCCTCCTCCTCCTCCTCCTCCTCCTCCTCCTCCTCCTCCTCCTCCTCCTCCTCCTCCTCCTCCTCCTCCATCTCCTCCCTCCTCCCCCTCCCCCTCCTCCTCCTGCATCCCCCTCCACCTCCTGCATCCTCCTCCTCCTCCTCCTCCTCCTCCTCCCTCCTCCTCCTTCTCCTCCATCTCCTCCTCCCCCTTCCCGTCCTCCACCTCCTCCACCTCCTCATCCTTGTCTGGGCGCCTACGGCCCCAGTCCGTTGAACTAATTCAGTTCCGACAAGCTCGCGCACAGCCTGTCGATACATACTTCACTTGCATTCACCGTGTCATTTCCTTGACCTTTGTTGCACTGGCTCGAGCCGCCTCGTGCTTTCACGTTCACGGCCGTGGCTTCATAAAAAGGTCCCTGCGCGTTCGTCCGAAACCGAATGCGACCCGAACCTCTACGGGCACAGGCGTCGTTGGGACAACCGGCACCACCGCTGGGCAGCACCTCGCCTCGCCGCAGCTCCACCTCCATAGAAGTTGGCCTCAATCCAGTGTGCAATGGTTGAGTCGGGCATGACCCTCTACAGGAGGAACTTTCAAACATCGTCAAGAAATAGTCTGGGAACGATTTGTTGTATATTGTTGTGTATTTGTTGAGCATTTGGTGGTGGTGGGTATTTTGTATGTTTCGTCCAATATCCGCCTGTAGGGGGACGCGCCCGACCTACGGCCACCTCCGCCCAGCTCCCACGGGCCGAGCCAGCCCGCCGATATTTTACGCTGAGCGGAAAAGAACGGAAAGGTAAGAACCAAGACGTCTACGATCATCCCGAATCTAGTACGTTCGAAATAACGTCGAAGTGGTAAACCGACCGTTTCAGAAAAGATGTTATGAAACTTATCGGAGTATGGCATACCATGTGTTTCGGAATACAGTCAACCCGCACAGTAAGGATGAGCGACTTTCCAAGGGTACCCTTGCATTCTTGCCTCTTCGGTCATCTTCGGCCCATCCTCAACCACTTACGAAGGCCAGCCCCGCTCGAAGAGCCTCGGCATGGGCGTCCGAGGCCCTTGCATCCTTACCGCGCATCCTTACTGTACGGGTCGACTGTAATGTGCACCTGGATAATTCAATGTAAGTCATTTTCGTCTGTGCCCTGGGCTCGGCTGCTCCCGAAAAAGTCAGCCCCGGCACAAGAGGCATGGGCGGGTCACCACTAGGGGAACAACAAGTGACATAAACATAAAAACTCTGAGGTCCGCGCGGATTTCTCGGATCGGCGCTGGACCCCCCTCCATGGCGCGCGGAGCGCGCCAGTGGCGGCGCCGGAGGCGCCGCCGGGGGGCCCCAGCGCCGATCCGAGAAATCCGCGCGGACCTCCGAGTTTTTATGTTTATGTCACTTGTTGTTCCCTTAACCACGTGTGGAGCCTGCGGGGGCCTTCCGTCGCAAGCTCTTCCATGACTCTGGCTCTCGGGGGGGCGCTCCCGGACCGGCGGCCGCCGCCACCGCGGTCGTCGTCGTCGTCCTCGTCGTCGTCGTCGTCGTCGTTCGCAGGCGATGTCTCGCCTTAAGTCGGGCTTGTCCCTCTACAGGGGGAATATTCAAAAATAGTCGAAAATAAATCGTCTGGGGACTGATTTTTTTGTGTATTTTGTGTTTTTTTGAGGATTCTGCTGGGGAATTGTTAATTTTTCGTCCAAAATCCCCCTGTAGGGGGACAGGCCCGACCTGAGACTCTGGCCCCCGGGGGGGCGCTCCTGGACCGGCGGCCGCCGCCAGATTTCGTGGCGCCCCTTCTTGTTTCATTACGTCCCTGGCCCCCCCCCCCCCGGCCGCGCGCATGCCGCCGGCCATGCTTTGCGCCCCCCCCTCTTGGACGCCCCCCTCTTGGCCGCCCCCGAGCTGTGACGTTGCACGGTGCACCAAGCTCACAGCACTTCCCACGGAGGCCGTGCGGAGTCGCCTCTGGGCTTCTGTGGGGAGGCCCGTCGAGGTCAGACTGCTGTGTGATGCTGGGCCCTCGTCTCGAGGAGGCAGCGCCGCGCACCCTCGCCTCGCCCCTCCTTCCCCTCCTCCTTTCTCCCGTCCGTCCCTCTGCGCTCCGCCCCTCCACGGGCCCACTCCGGCGCACCCCTCGCGCGCGGCGTGGTCCCGTAGATCCTCGAGGGCCCCCGCGGCACAGTCCGCATGGCGCACCCGCACCCGATTCGGCGCACCCGTCTCGTGCTTGGTGGCCCCACAGCGAGCTCCATCGAGGGCCCCAGTTTCGCAGTCCGCATGGCGCACCCGCACCCGATTCGGCACACCACTCGCCGGCTGCGTGGCCCCATGGGGAGCTCCACGGGTAGCCT
The DNA here is from genome assembly GCA_963575745.1 of Prorocentrum cordatum. Lineage (NCBI taxonomy): Eukaryota > Dinophyceae > Prorocentrales > Prorocentraceae > Prorocentrum > Prorocentrum cordatum. The sequence continues at coordinate 156,006 of CAUYUJ010017290.1, forward strand.
CGGCGGCACAGTCCGCATGGGCTACCCGCACGCGGTTCGGCACACCTCTCGCAGGCTACGTGGCCGGCCCCACAGGTCGTCGCCGCCGAAAGCCCCAACGGCAGTGTCCTCATGGCGTACCCGCGCCCGATCAGGCACACCCCTCGCAAGTTTCGTGGCACCACAAGAAGTTCCACCGAAGTCCCAGCGGCAGGGTCCGCACGGCGTGCCCGCGCCCGAGCAGGCACACCCCTCACAAGCTTCGTGGCCTCACGGGGAGCTCCGCCGAAGGCCCCAGTGGCACACGCAGTCCGCACGGCGCACCCGCACCCGATTCGGCACACCACTCGCACGCGGCGCGGCCCCACGGCGCTCCACCGAAAGCCGTACCCACAGCGCGGCACCCACATTGGCACGCGTGCTCGGGTCTCTCGTCACGTTAACTCTGCTCTGTTGAGCACCCTTCGGTGCCGCCGCTCTGGGAGCCCTGTGCGAGTCACCCTGGGCGTCGTGGGAATCACGTCGCTGTGTGTGGAAACGAGCCAAGGCATCATTCTTCTATCTGCACCCCGAGCCTCACACCGCCCCCAGTCCGAGAGAGTACAGTCTTGGTCCAGCGCCTGGCCATACATTTCGTGCGCACGCAGTGCCCATGTCAGACGGGGCCAGGACGAGGATAAATCCGTTCCAGAGCGTTCCGGAACGTTCCCAAAGCGTTCTGGAATGCTCTGAGCAGGCCGCGGCGCCCGAGACATCCCCCAGAGCTGCCGGATCTCAGAGATGCCTCTCGCTTCGCGGGTGCACGTCTGGAGCACGTGCAATCCAGTCGTCGTGGGACCTGGTGGGAGCCTCTTTGGGGCCTCTTGGAGGCTCGTTGGGGGCCCTTGGGGATTCTTGGGCTGCTTTGGGGCGTCTTGGGGCCTCTTGGGGCCGTCTTGGGCCGTCGTGTGGGCCGCTCTTGCGCCGTTTGGCCCCTCGGGAGGCCGTCCTGTGGGCCTCTCACAGCCGTCTTAGGGCTCTCTGAGGGTCCCCTTGGGCGGTCTTGGGGGCCTCGAAGACCATCTTGGGGGCGTCTTTTGGCCGTCTTGGGGCCGTCTTGGGCCGTCTTGGGGCCCTCTTGGCGGCTTCTTGGGTCGTGTTGGGGCCATTTTGGAGCCTGCTTGGGCCATCATGGGCCCCTGAGAGTCGAAAAAGGCGAGAACAGTAAATCCTTCCAAAGCCCAAGAGAAATCAATGATTTTGGCCTCTGAGGCGCTCGTGGGGGTCCTCTATGGGCACTCTTGGGCCTTCTCGGGAGCTTTTTGGGCCCTCTTGGGGCCATCTTGGACCGTCTTGGGGCCGTCTCGGCCCGTCTTGAGGCCATCTTGAGCCATCTCGACGCACTCTTGGACCCCCAAAGAGGCCCCATGGGCCCAAATCGTTGATTTTCCATATGTTTTCGTACGTTTTTGGGCTCCACGTAAGGGGAGGGGCATCCTGGTCGGCGGATGTGGCGTGGCCTCTGGGGTGGTTAGAGGGGGAGACATAATACGCAATCATTGGATACACAGGATACGTTGCATACAGCTTCCGCGGACCTGCCTCCGGCAACACGCCACTTTCGGACGTGGATTCCTCTCGCTTTGCGGGGTGCACGTCTGGAGCACGTGCAGTCCACACGTTGTGGGGCCTGGTGGAAGCATCTTTGGGGCCGCTTGGAGGCTTCTTTTTCGGAGGCCATCCTGTGGGCCTCTCGCGGCAGCCTTAGGGCTCTCTAGGGGTCTTTTTTGGGCCGTCTTGGGGTCCTTTTGGGCCGTCCTGGGAGCATCTTTGGGCCGTCTTGGGGCCCTCTCCGGCCGTCTTGGGGTCGTCACCTGGGCCCCCCAGCCGCGCACGTGTTTCGGGCCTTCATGCGCGACCCCTCCCAGACATCTGGCGCCTCGACTTTGTGGTCGTTTTCTTATTCGTTGTTTTGCCGATCGGCGCGGGCCCTCGCACCCCCCCTCCCCCCCACTGGAGTAGATCTTGGTTGTTTTTGGCGGCTGTTTCGAGCAGGTGGAGCCTCCCCCAGAGGACGCGATGTTGCAAACAGTCGCACTAAGCAGAGGTCTGGAGCCAGACCCCCCCCCTTCCCCCCCTTTCCGCCCAGTGTCGAAACGCCGGACAAGAAACCGCGCACCTCGACTTCTTCGAGGCACGGGCCCTCCCACATCGCGGCCACTTCCCCGGGACCCGTCCTTCATCCCGAGCCGTTTTTTGAAGGCCCCGGGCCCCGGCACGGGCCTCGAGAGGAGATGATCTACTCTCGAGAGGAGATGACACACGGCGTCTCGGACACATCGATCTGATCGAGGTGTCCGAGACGCCGGGCGTCTGGGCCCTTCTTGGACGCCCCTTCTCGTGGGCGCCCCCGCCCCGTGCTCCTCCGCCTCGGCGGAAGCGGTTGTGAGGGGGGGCGGGCCCTTAGCGGGCCCTGGAAACGACAGGGCCGTTGTTGTTGCCGGTTCCGTTTCGCCGTGTTTTTGCTGGTTCCGTCTTGCCGTTTTTCTTCTGGTCCCGTCGCCGTTTTTTTACGCGTTTCTGCTCCGGTTCCAATCCTGGACGCGTTTTGGTTGCCGTTTCCCGTCGCCGTTGTTTGGCCGTTTCCACTCTCAAGGGTTTTTTTTTCGGAAACGGTGAAAAAACGGCCCTGCCGCTTCGGGGCCCACTAAGGGCGGGCCACTCTCGCGGCCAGGTGGTGGCCCCGTCAGAGACTTGTCAGGGCAGGGGCTGAGAGGGAGGGTCGCTGCGATCGAAACGGGCGGGTGTGGAACAGCATGCGGGAAGTGCGTGGAGAAAACCGGGCTCCGCATTGAGCCGCATCGCCGATGCATCGGCGATGCGGCGCGATCCTCCCAGCCCATCTGCTCGGGCGCCATTTAGGAGGCCTCTAGCTGAGCTGGTTCGGCCAGGAGGAAGCAGCCCAGACATCTGGCGTCTCGAAACGATCGACACGGAGGCATAGACATCTGGCGTCTCGACCAAAGCACGGCGCCAGCGTCTCGAAAATTCTAGAAAGAGGTTCTTCCGCGTTCTCGGCCTCTCGGGTCCGCTTGTACCGGGCCCCTGGACCATCAGAAGACGAATCCGGACGAGAAACGGGCGCGGGGGAAGTGGACGAGAGATCGGTGTCCCGTGCCTCCAAACCAGCGAGACGCCAGAGGTTCTGTGAAGCTTGCAAGTCATGGCCTGAGGATATATCCGAAGAAGGAAGAACAACACATAAACACAAACTTTCGGCGCTCCGCGCAGATTTCTTCTGGGAACCGCGCTGGGGCCACCTGGCGGCGCCTCCGGCGCCGCCCCTGGCGCGCCTCGCGCGCCAGGGAGGGGGGCTCAGCGTAAATCCACGAGATCCGATCGGACAGTCGAAAGTTTATGTTTATGTGTTGTTCTCTTCCTCTAGATATGAGCGCGACCTTAAAAAAGGGAGGGGGGCGGAGGACGGGTTGAAAGAAGCAGAGGGGGCCATGAGATCCAGGGAGATACCATGGCCACGACCATGGTATCCACCCGCTGGCCATCTCCCCCCTCTTTAAGCCTCCCCCGAAAGAGGGGCAGGGAGGAGGCCGGATGTCTGGGAGGTTGCTCTGGCCTCGCGATGGTGCTCAAGTCGTACCGCCCGCCGGCCCTTCCTCCTCCTCCTCCTCCTCCTCCTTCTCCTCCTCCTTCTCGCCATCCTCCCCCTCCTCCTCCTCCTCCTCCTCCTCCTCCTCATCCTCCTCCTCCTCCTCGTCCTCCTCCCCCGCCTCCTCCTGCTCCATTCTTTCTTCTAATACATAACTCCTCCCTGTCGCACCCCGAGGCCAGTTTTTAGGGCGGGCCCTGGCATTTCGCCTGATACTTTCTCACCACTTATCACTCATGAGCTTCACAAGTGACAACAGTTTCAGATGGGGGGCGGGTCGTTTTCGAAATGTGTTTCTCGCATTAGCGCTGCGCACATTCGTTTTAAACATGTGCAAGAGTCTCACAGATTGAGGGCGGGTCGTTTTCATAATGTGGCTCTCGCCTTAGCGCCGCGCGTGCTCAAAATTATTGTATTTTCCTGATTGCGCACCCGTCGGACACAGTCTGCGATTGCACACAGCCCTGAAGTGTCGCCGTGATGTCACGTCTCAGGGCCAGTCAATGCTTGCCTGTGGCCGCTGTCTGCTCAAGCTCCCTATGGATATTGCGCAGGTCGGTGGGATACTCCGCGAGCTTCCCCACCTCTCCCTGCACATCAGCTCGTCCGTGGGATTGTGCCCGCGTTGCCCGTCGGTGCGCTGCCCTGACGTGGTTTGCGGTTCCTTGACGTGCGGCGCGGGGTCGCCCACCGAGGTGCCGACTTGCCCGCGGCCGCAGGCAGGCAGCTGGGTGGCCGCTGGTCGCGGTCTTCGTCGCGGGGTTCGCCGCGGGGCTCGCGCTGGACCGCCTGGCACGGAGGCTGGAGGAGCAGGCGCCCCAGGGAGGCGCTGAGGTGGCGCGGGCTGCGCTGCCTGCTCCTAGAGGCACTTGGGGCACGGCGGTTGGAGACGCTGTGGTGAGAGGGCCTGTCATGCTTGGGCGTCTGAGAGATGCCAACGCTTGATGTGAAGTTGCCTCAGGTACTCGTTCACTCGTTCACTACCCCGACGACGAGAGTGGGCTGGAGTGGCACCTCCGTGTGTTTCTTATCGTATTGCTGGCGGCCGTTAGGCGTGTCTCACGCCCGACATGGGGATGCAGATCCACGATCTCAATTCCCAGCGGCACATGGTCTTTGACAGGAATTCCGACTTCCGTCGCGAGACGGTCGCCCAGGCCCACGTTTATGTCTTCGACGACGACGACGCCGTCTGGGCCGCCGACTTCAGCGAGTACTTTCGCCAGGCGCGGGTGCAGGCTGCCATCCTCGGGGACGTGGAGTTCGAGGACGCTGAGGACGTCCGCTGGTTGGTCTACTCCGTGGACGACCACAGGCTCGGTCAGGAGATCCCCTCGGAGGTGGTGGGCGACCCCCAGCGGTTCGTCTTCTTGGGCTCCTTCGGCGTGGTGGACTGGTTGGGCCAGAAGCGCTTCGCGAAGAAGGTGGCAGTCGAGCAGATCGCTGAATGGAAGAGCGGTCGCGAGAACGCGGAAGGCGACTCCAGGCTCTTCGGGGTCCATCGGCGCCAGGCCATCGGAACTTGGCGCTGCACGATGCGGTGGAGCTCTTCACGCAGGAGGAGTTCACGGACAGGCCGTTCCCGCCGCCGCGTGCCGCGGTGGAGTATCTGGAGTCAATACATGATGGGCCTGGGTGAATGGTCGTCTATGAGAGCGAGTGGAGGCAGGACAGCGGCGTCGGTGATGGCACCGCTGGGCTTCACGAGCACCGCAACCACACGGAGGTCTTGCGGGTGCCCCACCAGGTGGGCCAGTTCAACATCCCGAACCTGGCGTGCTTTGAGCAGCCCACCAGGCTCCAGGTGCAGATCGAGATGGCCGTCGAGAGGAATGCGAAGCATCCTGATTACGGCGGGCTGGACCTGGTCATGGGCGGCCCGACCACCGAGAGCGGCGCCGCTGCCAGCGATAGCATCAGGGATTGGATCAACAAGGTCATGGGAGGCCAGGCTACTTCGAGAAGAACGGCCCCATGAAGATAAACGCCATAAAGGTGGTGGCAATGGTCAGGGTGGGGAGGACAAGCCGCGGACGCCACAGCCCAAGGGCGCTGGGCGCCGCGACGGCAAGACAGAGGGCCAGACTTGACCTCACTGGTCGGCCCCCTTTTGGATGGGGCGATCGTCAGCTATGGCCGCCCCCGCCGACAGTTTTGATCACGGGGGCGCCGCTGTTCGGCGTCGCTTTCGCACTCAGCGGCGCAGCGGAGAGATCTTCCCGTTGCCGGCGCCGCCTCCTGCTGCTCTGCTTCCTGGCGCTCCTCGGCACGCCCGTCAGCGTCGACGTGAGCGAGCCCGTCGGCGCCGGCGAGATTGTAAAGCAGTTGAGTATCTTAACCAGCTCGCCGCCGCTACTATTTCTTCCCCGAGCGCCCCAAGTACGAGGAGATTTGGAGGTCTGGAGGCGACGCCCTTGCAGCGCGACGTGCTGGGCCACGTCGCCCGCCGCGTCAAGGCGCACGGCCCTCCTCGAGACCTGGATGATGACGGAGCCCTCGCGGAGCTCGCGGCGTCCAGGGACCTGCGCTCGCAGGGGCCGAAGAAACTCGACGAGCACGAAATCGACAAGCTCAAGATCTACCGCTCGGCTACCAAGGCGAAGGGCGCAAAGACGTTGTTGCCTCCTGCGGCGACGGGCCCCATCAATCACCCTAAGCACTGCGTCGAGCGAAATTCGGAGCAGAATTTTGGAACTTCAGGCCGCTCGCGACTATCCGCGGCCGCGCTGGGGCCCCAAGCTGGCCGGCAGCCCTCAGGATATCATCGGCTTGGTCCACCAGCTGCGGGCCTCCAACCTCATCGGCTTCCGCCATGAGAGCAAGGCCGAGGTCGGCATCTTCTTCGCCAAGAGGAAGACCCCGCGTGGATGCGTCTCATCATCGACGCCAGGCAGGCCAACCGCTGCCACCGCTCGCCTCCCAAGACGCGCTTGGGCTCGGCGGGCGGCTTCTGCGAGCTTGACCTCTCCGACTCCGCGCTGCGCGACTTGGAAGGCTTCGGGGCCGTCGCAGAGCTCTGGGGCGGCACCGATGGCGTCGACGACTGCTTCTATAATATGCTCGTGGAGGAGCTGGGATCCTGGCTCGGGATCGACCTGCCGCGGCCCGCCGGCGAGCGGGGGGCGCCGTCAGTCTACGACGACGAGCTCGGGAGGCACGTCCGCATCGAGAGCTCGGAGGTGGTCTACCCCTCGTTCCATGGCACGGCTACGGGGCGGTCGTGGGCCTCACACTTGGCCAACGAGGCGGTCTCGCATCTGGCCAGCCGTGGCGCCGTCTGCCCTCAGTCGCTCGTTCGAGAGCGGACGCCCGCCCCGCCGTTGCGGGTCGGCCAGGCGGTGTCAGGCGTCTACGCTGACATTTTCACCACGCTGTTTGGCGACAGACTCGCCGCCGAGGACTCCGTGGCCCGCTTCAGGCACGCGGCCGACGAGTAAACCATCGGCACCCACGATGACGGGGCGGTCGGGTATCGGCGTCATCTTCGAGAGCCTCGGGGTCGTCTTCGACGGCAAGCGGCGCTGCCTCCGCCACGCCCCTCGTCGGGCCTGGCGCGCGCATCTCGCCGCGCGGGGGCTTCGGCCTCGGAGGTGGATCCATGGCAGCTCGTTGAAGATATGGATGGGACATGTGGTCAACTTGCTGGGCTTGCTACGGCCCGGGCAGTCGCGCCTCCAGAAGATCCACCCCTTCGCGGCCTCCGCCCGTGGGGGGCGGGTCCGCCTCGCCGACGCCGTCAAGAACGAGATGCGGTTGGCGCAGGGCCTGCTCTTCCTCTGCGAGCGCGACCTGGGGGCCGACTTCAGCCAGGAGGTCTGCTCGGACTCGTCGGACGTCGGCTTCGTGCTGCTCTCCGCGCGGGCGTCGCTGCAGGAGCTTCGTGAGCTCGCGGGGTACCGCGAGCGGTGGCGATTCAAGCTCGTCGAGTCGCTTTCCGACGTCGCTTCGTTGCGGCCCGAGTGGGTAGAGCACGCTGGTGGCCGACTTCATCCTGGCGGTGGGCTTCTATGTTCAGATGGCGCTTGTGCTGATACGTCTGTGCGAGGGTCCCGACCCTGTGCCATTGGCCCGCAGACGCAGTGCGGCAAGTGGCTGGGCGTGGAGCGAGTCCGTCGCGCTGCTGAGCAGCATCGAACTGGGCGCAGGTCTCGCGCGCCCCGACCACGGCCTCACTATGAGGAGGTGGAGGTTCCCAGCGCGGGCACGCTTATCGACAAGTGCTGGGACGGCGCAGATCGGTGGAGACACTTTCGAGTGGGTCGGCGGCGATGGCAAGGTGAGCATATCAACATCAAGGAAGGGCGGGTCTCGCTCTTCGGCCTGCGCAGGGCCACCCGCGCCCGCTCGAGCCGCGGCCAGCGCGTGGCCTCCATCGGCGACGATCTGGTGTCCATCTGCGCCTGTGAGAAGGGCCGCGCGAAGTCGCGGGGCCTCAAAGCGCTGGCTCGCCGGGCGGCTAGCTGCCAGATCGCCGCCCGCATCCGCTGGCATCCGAGGCACGCTGGGAGCAGGCGGAACGCTGCCGACGCGGGATCTCGGCGGCATCAGACTGGGGGGGTTAGCGGCTAGCGGGCATCACGACACACGAGGACCAACAGTCCGAGCACTTCCAGGGCACCTCGCCTGAGCGAAATTCGGAGCAGAATTTTGGAACTTTAGGCCGCTCGTGACTATCCGCGGCCGCGCTGGGGCCCCAAGCTGGCCGGCAGCCCTCAGGATATCATCGGTTTGGTCCACCAGCTGCGGGCCTCCAACCTCATCGGCTTCCGCCATGAGAGCAAGGCCGAGGTCGGCATCTTCTTCGTCAAGAGGAAGACCCCGCGTGGATGCGTCTCATCATCGACGCCAGGCAGGCCAACCGCTGCCACCGCTCGCCTCCCAAGACGCGCTTGAGCTCGGCGGGCGGCTTCTGCGAGCTTGACCTCTCCGACTCCGCGCTGCGCGACTTGGAAGGCTTCGGGGCCGTCGCAGAGCTCTGGGGCGGCACCGATGGCGTCGACGACTGCTTCTGTAATATGCTCGTGGAGGAGCTGGGTTCCTGGCTCGGGATCGACCTGCCGCGGCCCGCCGGCGAGCGGGGGGCGCCGTCGGTCTACGACGACGAGCTCGGGAGGCACGTCCGCATCGACAGCTCGGAGGTGGTCTACCCCTCGTTCCATGGCACGGCTACGGGGCGGTCGTGGGCCTCACACTTGGCCAACGAGGCGGTCTCGCATCTGGCCAGCCGTGGCGCCGTCTGCCCTCAGTCGCTCGTTCGAGAGCGGACGCCCGCCCCGCCGTTGCGGGTCGGCCAGGCGGTGTCAGGCGTCTACGCTGACATTTTCACCACGCTGTTTGGCGACAGACTCGCCGCCGAGGACTCCGTGGCCCGCTTCAGGCACGCGGCCGACGAGTAAACCATCGGCACCCACGTCGACGGGGCGGTCGGGGATCGGCGTCATCTTCGAGAGCCTCGGGGTCGTCTTCGACGGCAAGCGGCGCTGCCTCCGCCACGCCCCTCGTCGGGCCTGGCGCGCGCATCTCGCCGCGCGGGGGCTTCGGCCTCGGAGGTGGATCCATGGCAGCTCGTTGAAGATATGGATGGGACATGTGGTCAACTTGCTGGGCTTGCTACGGCCCGGGCAGTCGCGCCTCCAGAAGATCTACCCCTTCGCGGCCTCCGCCCGTGGGGGGCGGGCCCGCCTCGCCGACGCCGTCAAGAACGAGATGCGGTTGGCGCAGGGCCTGCTCTTCCTCTGCGAGCGCGACCTGGGGGCCGACTTCAGCCAGGAGGTCTGCTCGGACTCGTCGGACGTCGGCTTCGTGCTGCTCTCCGCGCGGGCGTCGCTGCAGGAGCTTCGTGAGCTCGCGGGGCACCGCGAGCGGTGGCGATTCAAGCTCGTCGAGTCGCTTTCCGACGTCGCTTCGTTGCGGCCCGAGTGGGTAGAGCACGCTGGTGGCCGACTTCATCCTGGCGGTGGGCTTCTATGTTCAGATGGCGCTTGTGCTGATACGTCTGTGCGAGGGTCCCGACCCTGTGCCATTGGCCCGCAGACGCAGTGCGGCAAGTGGCTGGACGTGGAGCGAGTCCGTCGCGCTGCTGAGCAGCATCGAACTGGGCGCAGGTCTCGCGCGCCCCGACCACGGCCTCACTATGAGGAGGTGGAGGTTCCCAGCGCGGGCACGCCTATCGACAAGTGCTGGGACGGCGCAGATCGGTGGAGACACTTTCGAGTGGGTCGGCGGCGATGGCAAGGTGAGCATATCAACATCAAGGAAGGGCCGGTCTCGCTCTTCGGCCTGCGCAGGGCCACCCGCGCCCGCTCGAGCCGCGGCCAGCGCGTGGCCTCCATCGGCGACGATCTGGTGTCCATCTGCGCCTGTGAGAAGGGCCGCGCGAAGTCGCGGGGCCTCAAAGCGCTGGCTCGCCGGGCGGCTAGCTGCCAGATCGCCGCCCGCATCCGCTGGCATCCGAGGCGCGCTGGGAGCAGGCGGAACGCTGCCGACGCGGGATCTCGGCGGCATCAGACTGGGGGGGTTAGCGGCTAGCGGGCATCACGACACACGAGGACCAACAGTCCGAGCACTTCCAGGGCACCTCGCCTGCTGACCCTCCAGAGCCACTTCATCATCTGCTGCGTGGAGGGCACCATCCTCTGCGAGCGGCCTTTCCTGCGGAGGAGACTTTTGCCTTCGAGCTCTTTGCTGGCGAGGCAGGCCTCACTTGGGCCTTCCGTTTTCGCGGCGCGAGGTACGACCTCGCCCGAAAAAATGCCGTCTGGCTCTCGCCAAGTCATGCGTCTCGTCTGGCCTCGTTTGGCACGTCCACATGGGGGCCCCGTGCACGGCCTGGTCTATTGCGAGAAGGGGTGTCAGAAATCCGGGGAGGGCCAACGCCATGGAAGCAGTCGCTGTGGAGTTGGCCCTTTTTACTGCTGAGGTCTGTACCTTGGCATTGAGATGCGGGGCCCGGTGTGGCCTGGAGAACCCGGCGACGTCTGGCTGATGGGAGTTCGGGCCCATCGTGGACCTCGCGGGGCTCCCGCAGGTGTTCAAGGTGCCAGTATGAGGTCCTGCAGAAGAAACCCACCACAGTTCTTACCAACGTGTCGGCCCTGCGGGGCCTGGAGCCCAGGCGTTCTGGGGGACATGTGCGTGCGTCACGTTCAGGAGAGTCAGGAACGAGTCTTGGGTGTTGATGGGGTCTGGCGGACACAGTGTAAGACCAAAGCTGCAGGTAGGTATCCATTGGCATTGTGTTCAAGATGGGCTTCGCTTTTACATCCTTTTTCACCACAGCCCGCTCAGGGACCACTGAATCTGCTGTTTGATCAGGTGATGAAGCACTTGCGCGTCTTGTCAGACGCCATGGCGCCGTCTCCCCCCCGCAAGAAGTTGCGAGGGGCGATGGCTCGCAGGGGCTCGACCGCGCTGAAATCTACATCAGGACGCGCCGCCTCAGGTTCGGGCGACGCCCGCCTACCTGGGCCGCAGCGGCAGAAGGCTCGGAGGCGCCAGGAGGTGGTGACGCGGTCGCCCGCGCCGCCTGATCGGTTTCTTCAGGAGAGCACGGCTGGCGAGAAGGGGGAAGACATTCACCGTCACGAAGTTCAGCGCTTCTTCAAATGGGCCGTGGAGCACCGGCGACCAGTCTGCAATCAGAGCATCGGCTTCTCAGTGAAAGAATATTTCTTCAATGCGCATCGACAAGGGCATGGCCGCCCGTCGGGCGTGCAGTTTTCTTCGGGCACTTGTTGCTACATTCGGACAACTACAAGCTAGAGAGGGCCCATCCTGGCATCGTGGAGGGCGCCCTAGCCGGCTGGGCCAAGCGCGCCAAAGAGGTCGTGAAGGACCCCGCCCCGCAGGAGGTGTTGTTGGATATGGGTGTCTGGGTGGCCCAGCGCTGGCGCGCGCGGCCGCTGACCCAGCCGCCCCCCTCTTTCCCCGCTTGACCCTCGCACAGCACGAGAGGGGCTTCCGCGATGCCCCGCGCGAGCGCGGCTACGCCAAGCTGAACATCGCGCCGCGCACGGCGCGCCACGCAGGCCCTTCTCATGACATCTATCACAAGCACCGCAGCTTGGAGAAGATAAGGCGCCGTGGGCGCTGGGCTGCGAAGAAGAGCGTGACCCGCTACGAGCGACGCGCCAAGCTTCTGAAGCAGTACGCCAAACTAGATACAAAACAGATCGCCAGAATGAATTGTTCAGTTGGCCAGTTTGCAGATGTCATTCTTTCTCACGTCCGAGCTGCTGAAGCCACTAGCGGATGAGGCTCCGCCAAATCTTGCTCTGCCTGCCCTACCCCCCCCCCCGTGTTCTCCGGCATTCAGCCCAGTTACCCAGTCTGGGCGACATGTGATGCCGAGCTCGGGATTGTGTATCATGAAGACAGCTCGCCTGTGCCTCACTGTTTCTTTGGACGGAAGATGTCGGCCATGCTCATGACCATCGAAAAACGAGTTCCCGTCTTTCTCATTTCAGATGTTTGGAATCGTGATGCCTTTCGGCTTCCGATCGACATGCAACTCGGCTTCCGGCGGCCTCGGGGTGGCGGTGACGGCTCCCTTTGAGGCTCTGGCCGCGTTGTTGGGCTTTTAAGTGGAATGTGTAATATTATTGTGTGTTCCTCTCGTCCCGATTGCGCGCCCGTCGGACACAGTATGCGATTGCACACAGCCCTGAAGCGTCGCCGTGATGTCGCGTTTCAGGGCCAGTCAATGCTTGCCTGCGGCCGCTGTTTGCTCAAGCTCCCCCACCCACTGGCCACCCAAGATGCCGAGCTCGGGACTGTGCGTCGTGAAGACATTTTGCCTGTGCCTCAATGGTTCTTTGGACGGAAAATGTCGGTCATGCTCATGGCCATCGAAACAGAGTGCCCTTCTTTTTACCGAGCAGCTTTTGCTGATCGGTTTCTAGTGGGATCAAAAGAGAGCATCTTGACGCAGCAAGGGGGTCTGGGCGGGATCCGGACAAGGAACCGGACGGAACCAGCAACCCCAGGAACCCGTAGAAATTCTGATGGATTTCTTGCAATCCTTAGGCATCCACTCCCGGAACACCACTCCCAGGCCACCATTTTGAATGCCCGGAGCTAACCGTGGGCCACTTCGTGTTCTTCGTGTTCCCAGAACTCCACTCTCAGGCCACATTTTGAATGCCCGGAGCCAACTGTAAGCCACTTCGTGTTCTTCGTCTTCCCAGAACACCACTCCCAGGCCACATTTTGAATGCCCGGAGTCAAATGTAGGCCACTTCGTGTTCTTCGTCTTCCCAGAACCCCACTCCCAGGCCAAATTTTGAATGCCCAGAGCCAACTGCAGGCCATTTCGTATTTTTCGTGTTCCCAGAACACCACTCCCAGGCCACATTCTGAATGCCCGGAGCCAACTGTAGGCCACTTCGTGTTCTTCGTGGCCCCGGAACACAATTCTTGTACCATATTCTGATTGCCCGGAGCCAACTGTGGGCCACTTCGTGATCTTCGCGTTCCCACGAACACCAGTCATGTGTCATATTTTGAATGCCCGAGCTGAGGCAGGCTGAGGCCGAGGCAGGCTGAGGCTGAGGCTGAGGCTGAAGCACGCCGAGGCAGGCTGAGGCTGAGGCTGAGGCAGGCTGCGGTTGAGGCTGACGCAGGCTGAGGCCGAGGCAGGCTGAAGTTGAGGCTGAGGCAGGCTGAGGCTGAGGCAGGCTGAGACTGAGGCTGAGGCAGGCTGAGGCTGAGGCTGAGGCTGATGCAGGCCGAGGACGAGGGGCTGAGGCTGAGGCAGGCTGAGGCTGAGGCTGAGGCCGAGGCAGGCTGAGGCTGAGGCTGAGGCAAGCCGAGGCAGGCTGAGGCAGGCTGAGGCTGAGGCAGTGGCTGCGGCTGAGGCAAGCTGCGGCTGAGGCAGGCTGAGACTGAGGCTGATGCAGGCTGAGGCTGAGGCAGGCCGAGGCTGAGGCCGAGGCAGGCTGAGGCCGAGGCCGAGGCAGGCTAAGGCTGAAGCCCAGGCAAGCCGACTCGGCAGGCTGAGGCTGAGGCTGAGGCTGATGCTGAGGCAGGCTGAGGCTGAGACAGGCTGAGGCTGAGGCTGAGGCTGATGCAGGCTGAGGCAGGCTGAGGCTGAGGCCGAGGCAGGCTCAGGAGGCTGAGGCAGGCTGAGGCTGAGGCAGGCTGAGGCTGAGGCTGAGGCTGATGCAGGCTGAGGCTGAGAGGCTGACGCTGAGGCTGAGGCAGGCTGAGGCTGAGGCTGAAGCCGAGGCAGGCTGAGGCTGAGGCTGAGGCAAGCCGAGGCAGGCTCATGCTGAGGCTGAGGCTGAGGCAGGCTGAGGCTGAGGCTGAGGCAGTTGCTGAGGCTGAGGCAAGCTGCGGCTGAGGTAGGCCGAGGCGGAGGCTGATGCAGGCTGAGGCTGAGGCAGGCGGCAGGCTGAGGCTTGAGGTTGAGGCCGAGGCAGGCTGAGGCTGAGGCTGAGGTAAGCCGAGGCAGGCTGAGGCCGATGAGGCTGAAGCTGAGGCAGGCTGAGGCTGAGGCTGAGGCTGAGGCCGAAGCTGCGGCTGAGGCAGGCTGAGGCTGAGGCTGATGCAGGCTGAGGCTGAGGCAGGCTGAGGCTGAGGTTGAGGCAGGCTGAGGCTGAGGCTGAGGCCGAGGCAGGCTGAGGCTGAGGCCGAGGCAAGCCGAGGCAGGCGGAGGCTGAGGCTGATGCAGAAGCAGGCTGAGGCTGAGACAGGCTGAGGCTTAGGCTGAGGCAGGCTGAGGCTGAGGCTCAGGCAGGCGAATCCTTAGGATTCCCTAGGAATCCTTAGGAATCCATAGGAATCCTTAGGAATCAGGATTCCTAAGGATTCCTAAGGTTTCCTAGGGATTCCTATGGATTCCTAAGGATGCCTAAGGATGCCCTAGGAATCCATAGGAATCCTTAGGATTCCATTGGATCCTAAGGCCGTTGCCACTGCGACTGTCATTGCGAATGCAACTGCGACTGCGAGAACAGCAGAATTCTACAACTGGATTCTCGCCTGAATCTTAAGGGGACTGCTTCCAGATATGCTTATACACATCGCTGTTAGGTTGCTTTGCCGGGATATTTCATTTCATTTCAGATGTTTGGAATCGTGATGCCTTCCGGCTTCCGACCGACATGCATTCCGGCTTCCGACGGCCTCGGGGTTGCGGTGACGGCTCCCGTTGAGGCTCTGGGCGCGTCCTTGGGCTCTTAAGAGGAACATTCGTTTCAAACATTTGCAAGACATTACGGATTGAGGGCGGGTCGTTTTCAAAATGTGGTTCTCGCCTTTGCGCCGCGCACATGCGTTTTCAACATTTGCAAGTGTTTCACGGATTGAGGGCGGGCCGTTTTCAACATGTGGTTCTCGCCTGAGGGCCGCGCACATTCGTTCGTTTTGAGCATTTGCAAGAGCTTACGGGTAGGATCAACGTACTAGAAAGTGTGTTTCGGAAGGAGTCAGGAACATGCGGGTGCAACAGTTATGTGAATTCGCGGTGTTGAAGTCCCCAACATGGCGCTATGGCACGATTCCATATCGTCAAGACGCAGCAGTCAGGTTGATGCGTGGCGTTGAAGTCCCGAGAACAATGTTTTGGCATGCTTCAGGATTTTCAAGAGGTTGTTTTCCAACGAGGCAATTCCCGCAATGGAAATGAACCGGTGTGGGGGCGTATGAAGAGGGAGCTTGGAATTAAAATCGTTGATGACTCTTGGCTTTACACTGCTCCTCCTCCATCCTCCTCCTCGTCCTCCTCCTCTTCCTCCTCCTTCTCCTCCCTCCTCCTCCTCCAATCCTCCTCCTCCTCCTCCTCCTCCTCTCCTCCTCCTCCTCCTCCTCCTCCTCCTCCTCCTCCTCCTCCTCCTCCCTCCTCCTCCTCCCCTCCTCCTCCCTCCTCCCGCGCGGTGCCGTCCAGGGAGGGCCCCGCCGCCGCGGGGCCCTCGTGGCACCGCGCCGGCGGGTTGGCGCGCGCGGGCTTTCCGCAGCCTTTGGCTCGAGCCCGCGCGGCGGCCCGGCGCCCACCCCCCCGCAGCGCAGGGCTGGGGCGCCGCCCCTCCCCGGCCCGCCGGCGCGGGGCGCGCGGGGTGTCTGCGGGCCCCTCTGCTCCGGGTTCCTCATCGCCCTTCCTCGCCTCTTCCTCGTCCTCCTCGCCCCGCCTCCTCCTCCTCCTCGGGCTGCCTCCTCGCTTCCTCCTCGTGTTCCTCGCCCCTCCTCCTCGTGATCCTCGCCCCTCCTCCTCCTCCTCCTCCTCCTCGGGTTGCCTCCTCGGGCTGCCTCCTCGTCCTCCTCGCCCTTCCTCCTCCCGTTGCCGCCATGGCGGCTGCGCCCAGCATGTCGCCAGCAGCCTCCGCGCAGGAGATGCAGGCGGAGGCGCAGGTGACGGCGGGGATGCTGAAGCAGTTGCCGCAGGCCGTGCAGAAGCAGATCGAGCAGGCGGTGAACGAGTACCGCCAGCAGCTGACGGACATGGGCCAGACGGATGATTTGCAGATGCTCGTCTGGAGATTCTACACCCAGTGCGTGAAACAACTTCACCAGGAGCATGCAAAGAAGAGCGCCGAGGCTGCCACTGCCGGACTCGAGGCGTCGTCAGCTCAAGATGTTGGCGCGGAGCAGCACGACCAGACGTCGGTAGCGCCACAGGCCAGCCAGTGGGAGCAGATTCAGCAAGCCCGGCTGCTGCATCAGCAGATGCAGATGCAACAGGGCTACTTGCGGCCTCGGCTTGGAGCGCATGGCATGGGCATGCGACCTGGCTTTGGCACCGTTCCAGGCATCATCAGACCCACTAGCAGCCCGATGGTCGCGGGGTTTGGCGGTGGACACGAGGCCATGTGCTCTGGGGCCGTTGGAAGTGGTGCTGGGACGGACAAGGAGCAGCAGGACGCTTCGATGCAAGACGCATCGCTCCCCGCTGGGAACTCAATGACGGGCACGTCCGTTAATGCCAACGGCGCTGTAGGTGCCACCCCTCTGGCGTGGAACCACTTCAACAAGCCAAGGACCCCAGGCACCCTGGGGTCCAACGGCCTGACCCTGAAGGGTTTCCCCCTAAAGGGTTTAAACAAAGGGGCGACCCCAGGGTTGCAGCAGGGCCACAAGGGCGGCATGACCCTGGCGGGACAGAGTATGATGGGCGGCATGTCTGGCTGTAAGGGCCAGGGCGGCGCGGCGTGGTGCAAGGGTGGCATGGCAGGCTGCAAGGGCGGCATGGCCGGCAAGGTGGGCGGCTTGGCCGGCAAAGGCCCGGCCAAAGCCGGGCCGCAGTTCCCCCCTGCGCTGCAGAGGTGGCTGAAGCGCCTGTTCGAGAGCATGAACCCGCAGTCTGGGGAGCCAGACCTCGGAGAACGAACAATGACATGAGCATAAAAACTCGGAGGTCCGCGCGGATTTCTCGGATTGGCGCTGGAGCCTCTTGGGGGCGCTTCCGGGGCCGCCCTTGGCGCACTCCGCGCGCCAGGGAGGGGTTCCCAGCGGAATAAAAGAAATCCGCGCGGACGGTCGAAAGCTTCTGTTTACTTGGCTTTTCCTTCCTCTCTAGGACCAGGAGCTGCAGAAGGAGACGCACAAGTACCTGCGGCACTGGGTGCAGCAGTGGGTGAAGACGGGGGAGCTGTGGAACAAGAACTGGGACGTGGCCGCCCTGCCGACAGCGGACGAGATCCGAGCCAACCTCCCGCCCTCCGGCGGGGCTGTGCCGCCTGGCTGCAAGGGCAAGGGGAAGGGCTTCTCCATTCGAAGAAGAAAAAACGCCACAAGCATAAGCTTTTGGCGCCAGGGCTGGACCCAAGCGGTGTTTTAGCGATGTCGTGGGCCGTTTTCGCTTCGACTTCGCTTTGCGGTAGAGATGGATTGAAGACAAAACGAGGGAGAACGAACACATAACGAAAATGAAAAACACCGTTTAGGTTCAGCCCTGTTTGGCGCCCCGCGCGAATTTCTTGGATCCGCGCTGGGGCCCCTCCCAGCGGCGCCTCTGGCGCCGCCCCTGGCGCACTCCACGCGCAGGCAGGGGGGTCCGGCGCGAATTCAAGAGATCCGCGCGGAGCGCCAGAAGTGTATGCTTATGGCGTTTTCTCCTCTTCTGTCCGTAACCCTGCCGACGTCCAAGGCGAAGGGTGGGCCCCCGTACAGCGGCTTCGGCGGCGGCTTCAGCGGCGGGGACGGCGACCGGCGTCACTCGGGCAGGGGCCGGCGGAGCCGGTCGCGTTCCCGCAGCCGCCGCCGGAGCCGCTCGCGGAGCAGGTCGCGCGGGCGCCGGAAGCGGCGCAGCAGCTCTTCCGGGTCCCGCAGGCGGCGCGGCAGCCGCTCGCGGACCTCGTCCCCGTCCCCGGGGCCCGCGCAGGTGGGCGGCGGGAGATCCTCAGGAGGGAAAATGATCCCGGCAAGGCAACCTAACAGCCATGTGTAAGAGCACATCTGGAAGCATTCCCCTTTAGATTCAGATGAGAATCCAGTTGTAGAATTCTGTTGGTCTCGCAGTCGTAACTAGTCGCATTCGCGATGACAGTCGCAGTGGCAACGGCAAGCGCAGTCACAGCCTCAGCCTCAGCCTGCCTCAGCCTCAGCCTCATCGGCCTCAGCCTCAGCCTGCCTCAGCCTCAGCCTGCATCAGCCTCAGCCTCAGCCTCAGCCTGCCTCAGCTTCAGCCTGAGCCTCAGCCTGCCTCAGCCTCAGCCCGCTTCAGCCTCAGCCTCAGTCTGCCGTCGGCCTCGGCCTCAGCCTCAGCCTGCCTCAGCCTCAGCCTGCATCAGCCTCAGCCTCAGCCTCAGCCTGCCTCAGCATCAGCCTGCCTCAGCCTCAGCCTCAGCCTGCCTCAGCCTCAGCCTCAGCCTGCTTCAGCCTCAGCCTCAGTCTGCCTCAGCCTCGGCCTCAGCCTCAGCCTGCCTCAGCCTCAGCCTGCCAGCCAGCCTCAGCCTCAGCCTCAGCCTGCCTCAGCATCAGCCTGCCTCAGCCTCAGCCTCAGCCTCAGCCTGCCTCAGCCTCAGCCTGCTTCAGCCTCAGCCTCAGTCTGCCTTCAGCCTCGGCCTCAGCCTCAGCCTGCCTCAGCCTCAGCCTGCATCAGCCTCAGCCTCAGCCTCAGCCTGCCTCAGCATCAGCCTGCCTCAGCCTCAGCCTCAGCCTGCCTCAGCCTCAGCCTCAGCCTGCTTCAGCCTCAGCCTCAGTCTGCCTTCAGCCTCGGCCTCAGCCTCAGCCTGCCTCAGCCTCAGCCTGCATCAGCCTCAGCCTCAGCCTCAGCCTGCCTCAGCATCAGCCTGCCTCAGCCTCAGCCTCAGCCTGCCTCAGCCTCAGCCTCAGCCTGCTTCAGCCTCAGCCTCAGTCTGCCTTCAGCCTCGGCCTCAGCCTCAGCCTGCCTCAGCCTCAGCCTGCATCAGCCTCAGCCTCAGCCTCAGCCTGCCTCAGCATCAGCCTGCAGCCTCAGCCTCAGCCTGCCTCAGCCTCAGCCTCAGCTGCTTCAGCCTCAGCCTCAGTCTGCCTTCAGCCTCAGCCTCGGCCTCAGCCTCAGCCTGCAGCTCTCAGCCAGCCTGCCTCAGCCTCAGCCTCAGCCTGCAGCCTCAGCCTCAGCCTGCTTCAGCCTCAGCCTCAGTCTGCCTTCAGCCTCGGCCTCAGCCTCAGCCTGCCTCAGCCTCAGCCTGCATCAGCCTCAGCCTCAGCCTCAGCCTGCCTCAGCATCAGCCTGCCTCAGCCTCAGCCTCAGCCTGCCTCAGCCTCAGCCTCAGCCTGCTTCAGCCTCAGCCTCAGTCTGCCTTCAGCCTCGGCTCAGCCTCAGGCTGCCTCAGCCTCAGCCTGCATCAGCCTCAGCCTCAGCCTGCCTCAGCATCAGCCTGCCTCTGCCTCAGCCTCAGCCTCAGCCTCAGCCTCAGCCTCAGCCTCAGCCTCAGCCTGCCTCAGCCTCAGCCTCAGTCTGCCCTTCAGCCTCGGCCTCAGCCTCAGCCTGCCTCAGCCTCAGCCTGCATCAGCCTCAACCTCAGCCTCAGGCTGCCTCAGCATCAGCCTGCCTCAGCCTCAGCCTCAGCCTGCTTCAGCCTCAGCCTCAGCCTGCTTCAGCCTCAGCCTCAGTCTGTCTTCAGCCTCGGCCTCAACCTCAGTCTGCCTCAGCCTCAGCATCAGCCTGCCTCAGCATTCAAAATGTGGCCGGGGAATGGAGTTCTGGGAACTCGAAAAAAACGAAATGGCCTACAGTTGGCTCCGGGCATTCAAAATCATGCCCAGGAA
This sequence comes from Prorocentrum cordatum, assembly GCA_963575745.1. Taxonomy (NCBI): domain Eukaryota; class Dinophyceae; order Prorocentrales; family Prorocentraceae; genus Prorocentrum; species Prorocentrum cordatum. The sequence goes on from CAUYUJ010017290.1 coordinate 175,816, forward strand.
TGGAGTTGTGGAAACTCGAAGACCACGAAGTGGCCTACAGTTGGCTCCGGGCATTCAAAATCATGCCCAGGAATGCAGTTCTGGGAACTCGAAGAGCACGATGTGGCCTACAGTTGGCTCCAGGCATTCAAAATCATGCCCAGGAATGGAGTTCTGGGAACTCGAAGAACACGAAGTGGCCTACAGTTGGCTCCGGGCATTCAAAATCATGCCCAGCAATGGAGTTCTGAGACTCGAAGACCACGAAGTGCGTTACTGTTGGCTAAAAAAGGAGTCCCGGGATTCCCGCGGCCCCGGATTCCCGCGGCACCCGTCCGGCATCTGCCCAGACCCCCCTGGGGAGTCATGATGCTCTCTTTTGAGACTACTAAAAACCTATCAGTCTTCGCTGTTAGGTAAAACACACAGACACAATGAATCGTCGATCCCCATGGGAACACATGGGAAAATATGAGAAGTGGGGGGAAGGCTACAACCCAGAAAATGTGGGAAACTATGGGAAGTGGGGGGGGAAGACTAAAACCCAGGAAAAAATTGAAAATATGGGGAATCCTGTTATTTATGTGTATTTTTTTTGTGTCCCAGGGCCCCCTTCAGGTCCGAGCCCCGCCCTCGCCGAGCGCAGAGTCGGGCAGTTCTCAGGTGTGGCCAGTACCCCAGGAAAGGGGACCCGGTCAGTATGAAGTCGGGCCTGTCCCTCGGGACTATGTTTGACCATTTTTGACAATTTCTTTGGTATGTGTTTGTTATGTTTTCAGTTTTCCTCCAAGATCCCTCTACAGGGGGAGTATTCAAAAACAGTCAAACAATAGTCTGGGGACTGATTTTGACGATTTTTGGACATTTGTTGGGGTATTTGGGGTATTTGTTTTCCCTCCAAGATCCCCCTGCAGGGGAACAGGCCCGACCTAAGGTTAGTAGTAGGGCCACGCAGCCCCTAGATTTGCCAGAGTCGCTAAACCAGGTTTGCCGTATAGCTGGTGCTTGTCCCGGTGACGGCAGTTCCGCTTAGTGGAGCGGGACGGGGGGGGGGCGTTCACCGGTACACATCATTAAGCCAGGTCCCACTAAACCCAGCTCTGCAAACGCCCGAAATTCGATGGGCGGCGGGGGTAGGGTTAAGTCGGGACTGTCCCTCTACAGGGCGAATTTTCAAACATAGCAAACAAGTAGTCTTGAGACGATGTTTTACTGTTTTTGAATTGTTGTTCTAGTTTATATGTTTGGGATATAGTTGGTTGCGTCCAAAATCCCTCTGTAGGGGGACATGCCCGACCGAAGGGTAGCGTGATCGTCGAGCACATGGCGACATCCGAAGCCTACGCTCGCCTCCCGTCGACTCAGGAGAGTCGGTCGCTGGGGGGGTAGTTCGGGTTTGGATGTCGCCACCCAGCAGGGCTCGGCCTGCTGGGGCAAGGGCAAGGGCAAGGACGGCAAGGGCAAGGGGAAGGCCGAGGACCCCCGGGAGAGCGTGCGGCGGTTCGTGGACGAGCGCATGTCCATGCAGGACTCCGTCGGCGGCCAGCCGGCCAGCCTGGGGGAGAAGTGAGAAGGAGAAGGCCTTTTCAGAATTCTCGGGAGTCTCCCAGCATTTCCCCGAAGATGCAGGAAGTGTCTCTCAGAAGGCCGGAGGGCTTTTGAGAAGTCCGCCGCCTTTTGAGGAGGGTTCCTTATTCTTCTTCATCTTCTCACTTCCCTCGCTCGCCGCCGACTCGAGGGAGAGAAGACGCCAGAAGCACAACCTTTCGGAGCTCAGCGCGGCTTTCTTGACTTGGCGCTGGGCCCCCCTGGCGGCGCCTCCCGCCCCCCTGGCGCGCTGCGCGCGCCAGGAAGCGGGGCCCGGCGCCGGTCCAAGAAATCCGCGCAGAATTCCCACATATTATATTTGTGTTGTTGTTGAACATTATTACTTCTAAAGAATAATTATTGTTGGGACCCCTGGTGCACGACCCCCCCGCCGCGCCTAGGCCGCAGCCTCATTTTCATCATTTTCGTTAGGAAGTCTCAGGCAAAACGGGGGAGTCCGGATCCGGTTGTGTTGTTACGATCGGTTTTCCCTTGCAAAAAATAAGCTAAAGTGGACATTTCTTGTTCTAACATAACCAAACTTCAAGAATCCCTTGCAAAAAATAAGGTAAAGTGGACATTCGCGCGCGCAAGACGAAATCCTTCCAAAACCTTAGTTTTCGTAGCGATTTTAACATAAAAACATCAAAAAACCAATGGTTTTTCAAAAAAAATTGTCAAAATTTCATCCCGCGCGCTCTTGCGGATTCGTAGGAAACCCAACACTTTTTAAACATTTCTGTCAAACGGGCTTTTGCGAGCAACTTTTTCGAACTTCTGCAACAACGGTTGCGCACCTGCCAGGGCCATCATCCCTGTCAAATAATACCATGCGGGACACATTCGTTTTTTCTTCGCGCGCGCACGCCGTCGTCGTCGGCCGCGGGGCCCTGAATAGTAGCCACGGTCGTCCGCATGCCACGAAGTGAAGTGTCCGAACGTCATAGGGCGGGAAGCTGGGTGTGGGTGGTGGCGAAGAGTCGTTTGGAAATTTGGTAGAGCTTGAACCGGCCCCCCCACAAAGTGGGGGTATTGCCCGCCTCCTATGAAAACCCTGGCACTGGTGAGAACGGAGTGTCCCCACGTGCTAGTAATTGTTGTTGTTGTTGTTGTTGTTGTTGTTGTTGTTGTTGTTGTGGTTGGTGTTGTTGGTGTTGTTGGCGTTGTTGTTGTTGTTGTTGTTGTTGTTGCTGTTGCTGTTGCTGTTGTTGTTGCTGTTGTTGTTGTTGTTGCTGTTGTTGTTGTTGCTGCTGTTGTTGTTGTTGTTGCTGTTGATGTTGCTGTTGCTGTTGTTGTTGTTGCTGTTGCTGTTGCTGTTGTTGTTGCTGTTGTTGTTGTTGTTGCTGTTGTTGTTGTTGTTTCTCCCCTCGAGGACTACCGCGGCAACACCAAGGAGCTCGCGGACGAGCTGCAGCGCGCCCACAACGTCAGCGGCAAGAGGTTCCGCGCCCTCTTCAACCAGACGCTGAACCAGTATGCCCAGTGGTTCTACACCGCGGGCGGAGGAGCTCAGAGGAGGAAAAGGTACCCACACCCCTACCCTCCGCCCATTTTCGCTTTGTCGAGCCTCCTGGGAGGGCCTCGTCGCCACCGCTGGATTCGCTCCGAAATCCTGGTCGGAACGCGTCCTGGGAGAGGTCCAGGGAGTACCAGTAGGTATAAAAACACACAGACACAGTGAGTCGTCGATTCCCACGAAAATCTGGGAAAATAGAGGAAGTGATGGGGGGAAGACGAACACCCAGAAAAAATATGGAAGTCAGGGGAATTCTGGGATTTGTGCCTGTTTATGTGTGCCCCTTGGCCCCTTCACCCAAGTAGTGGCGAAGCGTCTTAGCTCGCCATTAGGCCTACCAAACAATGTTCTAAGAACTTTTTGTGGTCTGCACGAAATGTTCTCAGAACATGTCAGTCTGTCTTGCTTTAACACATCGGGTTTTTGTTCGAAGAGCATTGTTCATGTGTTTAGAACATTTTTGGCCTATCGGAATACCGGGACGGTCGGTCCTTGCTCAATTCACAGGAGCGCGGGGAGCGGCGCAGTTCGGCAGAGCCCAGCCTCTCGCCCCGGGCCCCCTGTCGAACGACGAGCACCACATGAGGGCCGCCCGGGCGGACCGCTTCAAGACGCACCTGGACAAGGCTTTGAGTCGGGCGTGTCCCTCCGCAGGAGGAAGATTCGAAAATAGTCCAAAACTAGTCTGGGGACATGTGTTTGATTATTGCTTGGCTATGTTTGAACATGTTTTGACTACTGTGCGTGTCCCTCTATCAGAAGAATATGCAAAAATAGTCCTACAATGGTCTGGGCTCGATTTGCTGAGTATTTATTTGGCTCTTCTTGAATCTGTTTTGTTTTTTGTTTGTCGTCCAACATCCGCCCGAAGGGGGGGACACGCCCGACCTCAGACAAGGCCGCCGTGGCCATGGTTAGCTTCAACGATGGCGAGAACGCCATGGTCAACGGCGGGCCCATCACAGGCCAGCTCGACGAGATGTGCTCGCGCCACGAGGCGAAGGAGCGCGAGATGACCCGCCAGCTGGACAAGTTCGAGTGGAAGCAGGGCACCGACCCGAAGCACCCGGAGGTCAACCTCGCGCTCGCCACCCGCAAGTACCAGCGCAGCTCTGCGGACAAGGCATACAAGAGCTCCGAGACGAGGACGTTGGCCGCCCTGTGGAGGACGATGCAGTTCCTGATGACACAGATCCTGGACTTCGACACGAAGCCCAAGCCTCAGTTCGCCGTCCAGAGGGTGCCGTACATCCAGTGCTATTCGTACCTCCGCGACCGCACTCGTGCCATACGCGTCGAGCTGCACCTCCAGCAGCCGCGCAGCACGACGCAGCGGACGTTCCTCGAATCGCACGAGTGCTGTCTCCGTTTCGAGCTGCTCACGATCTATCTCCTGACGAGGGATAGCGCTGCGGCCTCGGGCGACACCACGGAGAAGTACGACCCGAAGTTGGGGCTCAAGGCAATCTCGCAGACGATAGAGCCCCTGCTGAACGCCTACCAGGCCGTGAAGGCGAAGCTGCTGGCCAAGAGCATCCTTGCTGAGGCGATGGGCGGCTTCGGCTTGGACGAGGGCGACGGCGAAGAGCAGGAGCATTGCTCATCTTATGAGATGGCGATGCACAGGTACATAATTCTGTTGCTCATGTCCTTCTCCCCGGAGGGGATCGGGGCCCACTTAGCTAAGCTAGATAGAGAGGTGATCAGCCACCCGCTCATTAGCTTCGCTACGCAGGCTTATGCCGCCTTCCAGACGGAAGACTTTGGAAGGTTCTTGCATTTCTACCGCGAGGCGGACTTCCTCACCGCGGTAGCCATGAGCGGCATAGCCGACCTCGCACGCCTCAGAGTGCTCTTCATGCTATTCCGCACCTACCCGCAGCCCGTCGGGGACAGGGTGCCCCTCTCTAGACTAAAGACGATCCTCGCCTGCAGCACCGACGCGCACCTGCGCCAGTTCTTGACCCACCACGGGGTCGCCGTGGAACAGGGCGCCTCGGGCTCGCACGTGGTCCTTCCGAAAAAGGGCACGCCGCAGGCGCTTAGCCACCCGATGCTGTCAGGACCGAACAAGCTCCCCGAGAAGTGCGACTTCCCCAAGGCCATTAAGCATAATCCATCTGCCAACCCGAATAACACAGTGAATTCGTGGCCTAGCTTAGGTCCACGGTTTTGAGGGCATCCCTGGACAGATGGGTGGCTTCGTTTGGAACATCTGGAACAAAAACACCCTATCCCTAATGGTCTTGGCCCTCCTACTAATGTCAGTCCCCTCCCAGGGAATTAGGGGTACAGTCGGGGCGCTGAAGAAGGAACCCTTTTCGTTGGGGAGGGGGTCCGTGCTCCCTAGTTGTGTCACAGCTTGCATTAGGTTGTCCTCAGGTTTACGATGAGAAATCGAAGTTCCCCAATCAGTGCATGCACTGAAAGGGTCCTAGCGGAAATTGAAAGATTTGGCGACAGTTTCCCGCCGATTTTGGTAGCCGGCGGGGTTCCTGGGTTCCCGGTTCCGGGTTCCCAGGTTCCTTGTCATTGGTTCCGGGCCGACTTCGGTGGGTTCCGGATTCCCGGGTTCCCGGGTGCCCGTTCGATCTCCTTATCGATTTGTTGATCGATCCCATTTCAAACCAACCATTGATTGGGTTTCTCTCTTGTGTATTTTTTTTTTATAGAAACGGGACCTCGTTCCTTATTTAGGGTTCCTTCGGCTGTACTCTTTCTGCTCATCACAAGGGGCGAGACTCGCTTCTGGACGCCAAGTACGCCGCCCTCGGCCTCTCCCGGGCCGACGTCGTCTTCGGGCTCGCAGACCCCGTGGTGGAGGCCCCCGCAGCGGAGCCGGAGCTGCCGGCGGAGGAGCTGGAGGCCCCGCTCGGGGCTCAGCTCCTCTTCCACCTCCTCCGCCTCCGCCTCCGCCTCCGCCTCCTCCTCCGGCTCCGCCTCCGCCTCCGGCAGGCGCCAATAGGGGTCAGCCAATCCCCGCTGGCTGACCCGGGTGTGGAAGCCACATGGGGCCGATTCGGGCGGGGCCGAGGCGAGGATGCATCCGCTCCAGAGCGATCGAGGCCGCGGCGCCCGAGACATCCTCCAGAGCAGTCAGATCTCAGAGATTCTCGATGTGTCCTCACCTGATGATATTCTCGCTGATGATGTTCCATCCTGCTTTCGCCTTGATCAAAAGAAAGAATTTCGAGCACCAGGAAAATGTACCGAAACTCGAGGGTTTCATGTGTCCCTTAGACACTTTTCCGGGTGCTCGAAATTTTTGTTTGTGATTCTCGTCCTGGTTTCATCTTCTGTAGGAGCCGCATGGGGCCGAATCCCACGTCCCGCCCTCCGCTGGCCTGGATCTGGGAGCCACTTGTGACGTGTAAGCGGCCAGGCGGGCCTCGCGACATGAGCGACAGAAGAACACGGGGTCGTCTTCACTGACATTGGCGCGTAAGTTTCCCGCGTCAGGCCGCGCGCGAGTGGCCTCTTCTCCCATGTGGCGTGCCGCGCCGGTGGCCCGCGTAAGCCGCGGCGTATTGTCGCTATGTCATCTCGCGTAAGGCCCGCTTTGATCGTCGCTCTCATGGGGTTGATTTATCAGGAGGGAAAGAAACATACAGGCACAATTTATCGTCGATTCCCCAGACACTATGGGAGAATATGGGCAGCGGGGGGGAAGACAGAAGCCCAGGAAACATGGGAGAGTATGGGGAATCCTGCGATTTGTGCGCATTTGTTTGTGTGTCCCAGGGCCCCTTCGATTTACCTTCATGTCGGGCGTGTCTCCCTACAGGGGGATTTTCGTCGAAAAATAAAACAGAAACCCAAAAAGTACCCCAAAAAGGTCAAAACCCAAAAAATAGTCCCTAGACTATTTTTGGACCATTGTTTGACTATTTTGGGGGCATTTATTTTATTTTTCGTCGAACATCCCCCTGTAAGGGGACAGGCCCGACTTCGATTTACCCTTCCCGCCCTCCGATGACCGGGGCCCAGGAGCTGCGCGTCACGTGTGCGCGGCCGGCCGGCCGGCCCGGAGTGGTGATGGAATTCGGGTTTGGAGCAGCGGCGAGGCGCCTTGGCTCGCGTACAGTCAGGAGGGGAAAAAATCACAGAGACACAATTCATCGGCGATCCCCAGGAAAAGATGGGAAAATATGGGGAGTGGGGGGAAGACAAAAATGTAGGAAAACATGGGGGATCCTGTCATTTGTGTGTATTTATTCGTGTGTCCCAGGGCCCCTTCATATAGGCCCACCCAAGAACGCTCGCAGAACCTTTCAGTGGTCTGCACGAAATGTTCATAAGACATTTCTGGCTGGGAGCGTCGTGTTTTAACACATGCCAAATCGGGCTTAGATTCTAAGAACCTTGTGGTTGTTGGTGTTGTTGGCGTTGTTGAATATTATTCCTTCTAAAGAATTATTATTGTTGGGACCCCTGGTGCGCGACCTCTGCGCCGCGCCTAGGCCGCAGCTACATTTTCATCATTTTTTCGCGAAAGCTTCAGAAAAGTGGATTGTCACCGGATCCGGTTGTTTTGTTGACGCCCGCTTTCCCTTGCAAAAAACAATAGAAAATGAAAATTCTTGTTCTTACTTGATCAAATTGCAAGAATCCCTTGCAAAAAATAAGATAAAGTGGACATTCGTGCGCGCAAGACGAAATCCTTCCAAAACCTTAGGTTTCGTAGCGATTTTAACATAAAAACATCAAAAACCCAATGGTTTTTTAAGAAAAAATTGTCAAAATGTCCTTCCGCGCGCGCTGTCCGAATCCCACAAAACCAATGGTTTTTCAACATTTATGTTACATGAGCTCGCGCGAGCTACTTTTTCTTGTTCTAACATAATCAAATTTCAATAATCCCTTGCAAAAAATAAGGTAAAGTGGACATTCGCGCGCGCAAGACGAAATCCTTCCAGAACCTTAGGTTTCGTAACGATTTCAACATAAAAACATCAAAAACCCAATGGTTTTTCAAAAAAAATGTCCAAATTTCATCCCGCGCGCGCTGTCCGACTCCCACAAAACCAATGGTTTTTCAACATTTATGTTACATGAGCTCGCGCGAGCTACTTTTTCTTGTTCTAACATAATCAAATTTCAATACTCCCTTGCAAAAAAAAGTAAAGTGGACATTCGCGCGCGCAAGACCAACAAAAAACACGACGATCTCAGGAACTTGCCCCAAAAATGTGACCAACTCCGCTCTCTCTGTCTCTCTCTCTGTCTGCTCTCTGTCTCTCTCTCTGTCTGTCTGTGTCATGTATTGTATGTCACAATTGCAGGATGCTGGGCACACGCGCGCCCCGAATAAGTGACCAAGTTCTGTGGGTGTGTACCCCACGCCAGTGTAGTAGCCACGGTCGTCCGCACGCCACGAAGTGAAGTGTCCCAACGTCATAGGGCGGGAAGCTGGGTTTGGGTGGTCGCGAAGAGTCGTTTGGATATTTGGTAGAGCTTGAACTGCCCCCCCACGAAGTGGGGGTATTGTCTCGCGTCGCATGAAAACCCTGGCACTGGTGAGAACACTGAGCGTTCGGGTAAAATGATTGTTGTTGTTGTTGTTGTTGTTGATGTTGTTGTTGTTGTTGTTGTTGTTGTTGCTGCTGTTGCTGTTGTTGTTGTGAGAGCAGTTCTGGGGTTCTAAGAGCATCTCGTGGTAATTCGGACTGCAGGGATGCCGGGGCGATGGGTCCCTGCCCAAAGGTTGGTGCGTGCCAGGTTCGCCCTCTGACATCCGCCGATGTGATTTCGGCCTGCCCTCAGTGTCCTTTGACCGACCCCAATCCCCAGCCGCATCCAGACCCCCACCATCTCAGCACCCCAGTCGGGGATATAATCCCTCCGAACCCGAAGGAAGCGGCATACATCGGCGGCGAGCGAGGGGGGGGACAGGAGAAGGAGAAGGCCTTCTCAGAATGCGGCGGGGCTTCTCAGAATCCCTCGCGGAAGGCCCCCGGCCTTCTCAGAAGTGTCGTAAGCCTTCTCAGAAGGCGCAAGGGATTATGTTTTTTGTTCCGCCCATCTTGTGAGCGCGGGGAACAAAACATAATCCCTCGCGCCTTCAGAGAAGGCTCAGAAGACTGCTGAGAAGGTCAAGGGCCTTCCGAGCCTTCTGAGAAGGCCTGCCCCCGCTCCCTTCCCCCCGGACGTGCCGCCAAATTGCAGCCCGTTGTATGATGTCCCGACCCACGTTAGCCTGCAGTCGGGCATGTCCTTCTACAGGAGGAGAATTCCAAAGTAGTCAAACATGATACGGGCACGACTTTTTGATTATGTCATACTATGTTTGAGCATGGGTTCGGCCGACATCGCCTGTAGGAGGACGCGCCGGACCTAAGGTTAGCCTTGATCACCAGAATGAACTTCGAGCACCAGGAAAGTACTGAAATTTGAAGGTTTTCGCGTGTCGGGCCCGGGGAGGCGACTGTCGTTCAACAGTTTGCCAGCGTATCTGGTGCTCGGAATTAGTGCTGGAGTGTGCTCCTTGAGTACGACGGAAACAAGACCAGGCCCGATGCCGCTACGTGCTCCACTGTGCCGACACTGTCGCGTGAGCTCCCCGCGCAAGGTCTCTCGAAAGCACCCTCGTTTCCAAGGTGGCGTGCCGCGCTGGTGGCCCGCGCAAGCCACCGCGCGCGAAGGGGGAGGGAGGGAGGGAGAGAGTGAGGAGGAGAAGGGAGGAAAGGGAGGGAGGGAGGAGGAGGAGGAGGAGGAGGGAGGGAGGAGGAGGAGGAGAGGAGGAGGAGGAGGAGGAGGCAGAGGAGGAGGCTCCCGACCCCGTGCGAGCTCCGCCCGCGGCGGAGGCGCCGCCGGCGAGCCCGCCGCCGCGGACAGCTCGGCTTCGCGTAAGAGTGGCCCTCCGCCAGACCCTTGGTGCGGGCCCACTCCTTGTCCTCCTCCTCCTCCTCCTCCTCCTCCTCCTCCTCCTCCTTCTACTCCTCCTCCTCCTCCTCCTCCTCCTTCCTGCCCTCCTCCTCCTCCTCCTCCTCTGCTCCTCCTTCTGCTTCTCCTTCTCCTCCTCCTCCTTCTGCTCCTCCTTCCTCTCCTCCTCCTCCTCCTCCTCCCCCTCCTCCTCCTCCTCCTCCTCCTCCTCCTCCTCCTCCTCCTCCCCTCCTCCTCCTCCTCCTCCCTCCTCCTCCTCCCCTCCTCCTCCTCCTTTTTTTTCCTCTTCCTCCTCCTGCTCCTCCTCCTCCTCCTTCTCCTCCTCCTCCTCCTCCTCCTCCTCCTCCTCCTCCTCCTCCTCCTCCTCCTCCTCTCCTCCTCCCCCCCTCCTCCTCCTCCTCCTCCTCCTCCTCCTCCTCCTCCTCCTCCTCCTCCTCCTCCTCCTCCTCCTCCTCCTCCTCCTCCTCCTCCTCCTCCTCCTCCTCCTCCTCCCTCCTCCTCCTCCTCCTCCTCCTCCTCCTCCTCCTCCTCCTCCTCCTCCTCCTCCTCCTCCTCCTCCTCCTCCTCCTCCTCCCCCCTAGCACTGGCCTGAAGCTGCTTATCCGCTCGTGTGCGGCCCCCTGTGGCTCCCGAAAGACTCGCACCATCGGTTCTTCTCCTCATTCGGCAGCAAAGCATGAGAGCCTCGTGTGCCCTCGACATTCAATGTTTATCAGAGGTTGATAGACCTACCCTGACACGTCGATTATTGAATTGGCCAGTTTCGGTTCGCGAGAGGTCGTGGCGGCCGTCATGCTTGCGGGTCCAGGTCCGTCGGTTTCGGTCTTAGGCCTTTTTCACGAAAGGGAGGTTCACTAAAGGGAGGTTTGTCCACCGCCGAGTTTAGAATGGAGTAGCGTGCGCTATCATCGGGCAGTCGATGCGACAGCGCCGATTTAGCATTAGTCAGCGTAGCGCCGATTAGCGTCGGCCAGCGTCGCTTCGCGAGAGCCAGCAAGGTGGCATGGGAGCCCTCCATGGGTTGCCACCGAACTCTTGCCTACAGGCGAGGTTGATTAGTAGGTCGACACTGACATTTCAAGGTTACCCTCCTGTCTTGTGTTTCGCGACCCCTGCCTTCTGAATTCCTAGGGCAACGTGGCCCTCGGAAGGGTATTGTGTCCTCTCGCGTGTCCTCTCCAATCTCGGCGGCGAGCCGGGGGGCCTTCTAAGAAGGCTCAGAAGTCCCCCGGCCTCTGAGAAATTCTCCGAGCCTTCCCCGGAGACATAAGCAAGTTCTCAGAAGGCGGAAGGGATTCTGAGAAGTCCCGCCGCCTTCTGAGAAGGTCTTCTCCTTCTCGTGTCCCCCCCTCGCTTGCCGCAGAGATGTATGATGCTCCGACTTACTTTTGCCTTGATCACCAGAAAGAGTTTAGAGCACCAGGGAAGTACCGACACTTGAGGGTTTTCACGTGTCGGGCCCTGGGAGGCGATTGTCGTGCGCAGTTTGCCAGCGTGTCTGGTGCTCGAAAGTACGTCGCCCCGCATAGTACCCTTGCATCCTTCCCCTTCGGCCCATCCTTGGCCACCATTGCTGGCCGCGCCCCGCTCGCAAAGTGTCGACATGGTCTTCCAAGGCCCTTGCATCCTCACCGTGCGTCCTTCTTAGACGGGTTGATCGTGTTCCCGCCGCCGACAATCAGCCCCGACCTTAGTGGGCCCTAAAAACGACGGGGCCGTGTTGTTACTGGTTCCGGTTTGCCGTTTCTCTTGCCTGTTCCGTCGCCGTTTTTGAGGCCGTTCCCGTCGCCGTTTTTTGTCTCGGTTCCGGTTGTGGTTCCAATCCTGGAGCCGTTTTGTAGTTGTTTCCGGTAGCCGTTTTTTTACCGCTTCCATGTTGCACTTCCAGGAGACATCTCATCGAAAACGGTGCAAAATCAGCCCTGCCGCTTCCGGGGCAGGCCCCGACTATCATGGCGCCAACCTCGCAGGGCGGATTTCGCTCAGAAATCGATAGGATGGGCTTGGAGTGTCCCAGAGAGTTTCGTTCCGGATTTTGAGGTGAACTTCGTGCGGATCTGTTGTTGGCCAGGAAGGACGACTCAAAACATCCACGCGCAATCCGCTTCGCTTCTCACTCGCCGTTTCGGGTCGGGGGTCTGCACCGACAGCGCTCCGCGCACAAGTCCGCTGCGGCACGTATGCAGGGTCGGTGCAGTGACGACTGCCTGCGGGGGGCCCTCTGACGTGCAGCCGCGCAGCGCCGACGTCGCCATGCCGCCCACCGCGGGCCCTGCCGCGGAGGGCGCGCGGGAGGCCGCCGGCGCGGGCGGCGGGGCCTCCGCCGCCGATCGCGGCGGCGCGCCCGCGGAGGCGGCCCCCGACGGGGCTGGCTGAGAGCGGCCGCGGAGAGGCCGCCCATCGAGCAGCGGCGAAGCGTCCTGGCGTGCCTGTAGGCCGACCAAGCCATGTTCTGAGAACCTTTTGTGGTTGCCACGAAGCGTTCGTAGAACATGTCTGGTTGGGTCTGCTTTGTTTTAACACGTCGGGCTCATATGTTGTAAGAACCGTGTCTATGTTATTTGATCATTTTGCGTGCGGGGCTCAAGAACATGTCGTGGTAGGCCTATAGTGAAGCCGGGACGGTCGGTCCCTGCTCAACCCACGGTCAACCAGTGGCGGAGCGTCCTGGCTCGCCAGGGGGGCCACCAGAGTGGAGGGTTTCTCCGGAGGGCCTAGGCGACCCGTCTTCCGCCTCTCTTCTCCTCCTCCTCCTCCTCCTCCTCCTCCTCCTCCTCCTCCTCCTCCTCCTCCTCCTCCTCCTCCTCCTCCTCCTCCTCCTCCTCCTCCTCCTCCTCCTCCCCCTCCCTCCCCCTCCTCCCTCCCTCCCTCCCTCCCTCCCTCCCTCCCTCCCTCCCCCTCCTCGCTCCTCCTTGCTCCCTCCTCCCTCTCCTCCTCCTCCTCCTCCTCCTCCTCCTCCTCCTCCTCCTCCTCCTCCTCCTCCTCCTCCTCCTTCTCCCCCGCCTCCTCCTTTTCCTCCTTCTGGCCCGAGGGTGAGGGCCTGGCACCAGTTCTCATGGTGTCAGCGCCACACAGTCTTTGGGGCACACCGTCAGAGTCGACTGTGTGCTGCGACTGGGGGCAGGTAAACCGGCTCGCGCGTTTTAAAGCCAGCCGCGTGGCATTTTGCCCGTGGCGGCGGCGTTAGCCACTCCGTGATTTGGAGATGGGTACCAGGCACGGGGGATTGCGCATTTGGTTGATGAGGCGCGGGGCCATGTGGCCCGTGAGTCCCATGGAGGCCGTGTGCCCGTTCACCCTGGGAAACAAACCCAGATGCGCATGCCAGCTGATTGGGCAGGGGTTGATAATCGGGAAGTACCTCGCAATGGCGAGGTGAAACGGTCGCCCCCCTGCGCACTACGCCCTCTCGGTTGGAGGCAAAATCGCTGGGCGACGAGGTAGCTGCCTATCCCCTGCTCGTCGGTGCGCACGCCTTCGGGCCCGCTTCCTCCCGTAAGGGCGAGGCCGGGGGTGCCGGTTGCCTGCCATTGCGGTTGGCACCGTCCACTACCTGGGTCCATGACTCCATGAGTCCTCGTCCTCCTCCTCTTTCCTCCTCCTCCACCTCCTCTTCCTCTTCCTCCTCCTCCTCCTCCTTCTGGTCCTCCTCCTCCTCCTCCTCCTCCTCCTCCTCCTCCTCCTCCTCCTCCTCCTCCTCCTCCTCCCCCTCTTCCTCTTCCTCCTCCTCCTCCTCCTCTCCTCCTCCTCCTCCTCCTCCTCCTCCTCCTCTCCTCCTCCTCCTCCTCCTCCTCCTCCTCCTCCTCCTCCTCCTCCTCCATCTCCTCTTCCCCCTCGCCCTCCTCTACCTCCTCCTCCTCCTCCCCCTCGGGTCGCCCACGGCCCGGAGGAAACCGTGCACGGTGAAGCAGAGGCGACGCGTCCTGGTTCGCCTATAGGCCCGCCAAAGCATGTTCCAAGAACCTCGCGTGGTCCCCAGACATGACCGCGTCCTACAAAAATCATGACGTTTTTCTTTGTTTTGCTATTTTCGGCCCGGAAGGGCCCTCCCCGGGCCTCGGGACCGTCAGAAAACGATTCAGGACGAAAAACGGGTCCCAGGGAAAAGTGTCGGGAGTTGCAGGGACGCCGTCGTGAAAAATCAGGACGTCGCAGTTTGAGGGCTCGCCTAGAGGCTTGCCAAAGACTGTTTTCAGAACCTTTTTGTGGTTTGCGCGATATGTTATTCGAGCGTGGTTCGGCTGAGGCTGTCTTGTTATGATACAGCGGGTTCATGTTGTAGGAACATGGTTTATGTTCTTCACGCACTTCTGGGTTCTTAGGACAACCCCTGGTAGGCCCATAGGAATGCCAGGACGGTCGGTCCCTGCTCATCACGGCGCCGAGTGCGCCTCGCCGCCGCCCTGTCGCCACAGCCGGGCGCGCCTCGGGGCCGAGGCACCCGGCGTTTCGAGGAAGCAGCGAGGCTCCCAACCGCTTCTGGCCTCTCGGGGCCCTCCCTATACGGGGCCCCAAAGGCCTGTACACCACCACCACCCTCACCCGTTTCCCTCTCCCAGAGAGACGAGGGGAGGAGGAGGACGAGGAAGAGGAGGAGGAGGAGGAGGAGCAGGAGGAGGAGGAGGAGGAGGAGGAGGGCGGAGGACAGGAGGTGGTGGTGGTGTATCTTGTTGCGGCCCGCATTCCCTGCTTCGGAGCGGTCGAGGATGGCGCAGAGAGGGCGAGTGCAAAGACTGGCAGCACTGCCCATTCATGTTGAACAGGACTCGCTGTCGGTGTCGACGCGGACGCTGTCCATTTGAGGCAGAAGGCCGCCTGCACAACAGCAGGATTTCTCTGGGCATCGTGCCCATTTCTTCCGTACTGGGCTTCGGGACCGTCAACAAAACGTTTCGGGATGAAAAGCAGGTCCCGCGGAAATGGTCGAGAGGTCGGGCATTCGTTTTCCGACAAAAGTCGGGACGCCAGATGTCCCGGGGACCCTGATCATCGATCACGAGCACGAGCCGCCTTGGCCAAGCCTTGTGGCCATTGCTTCTCGGACCAAGAAGCGGTCATCGAGGATAAAAGAACCCCTCCCTTCACAACACGATGAAGACGTGGCCTGACCGAGGCCCCCGTCTTTGCACCAGGGATGCAGATTTTGGGCGGTCTGGTTCGATACGCCTGCAGACAAGACCCCCTGTCCCCAATGCTCTGGCACCCCTAACTCAGGTCCCCTCCCAAAGGGTTCGGGGCCCATCTTTTTCTAATCAAACTAAACAACCCTAGCACCCTAGACAACTGCTCTGAGCTGCGGGCGTATTTCTTGGATCGGCGCCCGACGGCGTCTCGCGCGCCGCCTGCGTCGCGCTCCGCGCTCCAGGGGGGTCAAACCCAGCGCCGATCCAGGGACACGCGGTCGCACGGATAGGTCATTGACGCGAAAGAGTGACCCTTCGCCGAAGTGACTTGTTATCCCCAGGCGATAACGGGCGTTAGCGTGGGGGGGGGGAGGGGTGGGCGGGGCTGGTAACGTCACGTTTCGCGCCGGCGCCGTCTGGGAATGTCTAGGAATACCCAAAGACATATTGGAGGGCAGCACGGATCGTGACGTTCAAGCAGTGGCGAAGCGTCCTGGCTCGCCTATAGCCCCACCAAAGAATGTTCTAAGAACCTATTGTTGTCTGCACGAAATGTTCTTAGAACATTTCTGGCCGGGACTGTCTTGTTTTAACACATCGGGCATTTGTTCTAAGAACATTGGTTTTGTTATTAGAACATGTTTGGGTTCTAAGAACATTTCGTGGTGGGACTACAGGAATGCCCGGGCGGTCGGTCCCTGCTCAAGACGTTGCCTGGGTGGGCGCCAGGAGCAGGGAACGGCCCCCACTGGCCCCCCCAGAATGCCGCGAAGTGCAGGTCGCTCTTGCCCAGGGTCACCCCTACGTGCAGGCGAATACGGTCTGCGCGGGGCGTCCGCGAAACAACGCCCCGTAGCCAGTGGATCGCGGCCAATAGGCCCGGCCCGCATGGCCGCGGATACGGATATCTGTTCCGCTCGTATACACGCCCGTCGTTGAAAGTAGGTATTTTTGGATTCCCAGATCCCAATCTACTTCAAGCGCCGTCCTACTTCAAGAATCGACATGCTTTTGCTGTGTTTTGTCATTATCTGGGAAGACCTGGACCCAATCCACTGCATTCGCCTTCCTTCCTCATGTTTCTACCTACTTCTTCCGACCGACGTGTACCTTTTTCCTCATCCCAACTCGGCTTAAAACGAACATGTCCCTCTACAGAAGGAAAATTCAGAAACAATCCGAAAATGGTCTGGGGACGATGTTTCGACCTCATGTTGACTATTCTGAGGCACGTCTTGGTTTATAAAAAGATGTCGCCCCCAAGTCCGGCTGTGGGGGGACACCCCCGACCGAAAATTGGGCCACAGTATCTCAGCCCCGCCATCCCGCCACCACGGTAGGGGATAGGCTCCTCGAAGCCTGCGGGGAGTAGACACCATCTTGGCATCTTGGCATCGCTCGGACGTGTGCATTTTTCCTTCGGCGAGGGCCATCGAGGAGCATCCTTGATCATTTGGCGAAAACACACACACACACGAAACCGAACAAAAACATAGGGAATGGACGTCCGAGCGATGGCGAGGGATATGCTCCTCGAAGCCGGAGGGGAGCCGACAGCATCCCTATCTATAGGGGGGTAGCTGGGGCAGTGGGGCTGAGGCCACGCCAGTGGGGATTGGGATCGGTCAGACGATGCTCAATCGAGGAGCAGGAAGCGGCATGCATTGCCACTTTAGCCTTGGTCGCCAGACAGAATTTCGAGCACCAAGACAGTACCGAAACTGGAGGATTTTCGCGTGTCGGGCCCTGGGAGGCGATGCTCGTTCGACATTGTTTCGATCCTGTTCTGGGTGCTCGAGATTGTTTCTGGGACGTGGTCGTGACGTACGATGGGAACAACATTGAGGCACACACCCGGTTTAGTTCCGCTCGGATTTCTCGTGCCCCCCCCCCCCCCCCTGGCCGCGCCTCCAGCGCAGCCCTTGGCCCGCTCCGCGCGCCAGGAAGGGGGGGGGTCAGCGCCGACCCAAGAAGCCCGCGCGGAGCTCAGAGAAATTCTTGGCATCGCTCGGACGTGTGCAGTCTTCCTTCGGCGAGGGCCATCGAGGAGCACCCTTGATCATCTGGCGAACAAAAACACGCACGAAACCTAAAAAAGCACAGGGAACGGACGTCCGAGCGATGGCCAGAGTTGCGCTTGTGCCGTGTGTTCTTCCTTCATTGTCGGGTCACGGTCCGGGAGAGGAATTCCCGGGGAGCGCCTTTCGCCTGTGAATGAGGGTTAGGCTCTTTGGGAATCAGGAAAAAGTAAGCTCCATTCCTCGGAAGGTCTGTCTTCGCAACAGTATCTGTCTCCACGAATTGCGTGTCCTTGGCCTTTCCTGGGCAGTTCCTTTCTGGAAAGCCTTCGCTCGTGCCAGTCTGTTCTTATAATCAGTGCTTCCTTGCTTTGCTCTGCTGGAGCAAGTGCTTGCACTGGAAGGGCCCTAGCGGAAATTGAAAGATTTGGCGAAAGTTTCCCGCAGATTTTGGTGGCTGGCTGGGTTCCCCGGTTCCAGGTTCTGGGTTCCCGGGTTGCTGGTTTTCCCGGTCGATCTCCGTATCGATCAAACCATCCCATGATTGGGTTTTTTGGTGTAATTGCATAAGCTTGCCGGAGCTCCGCGCGGATTTCTTGGCTGTGC
>CAUYUJ010017290.1:196026-221026 GCA_963575745.1 Prorocentrum cordatum
CATGATATCTCCCCACATTGCATGGCGCCTCTTCTTCTTTCAATGCGTCCCCGGCCACCCCCCTGGGCCGCGCACATGCCGCCGGCCATGATTTGTCCCCCCCCCTCTTGGACGCCCCCCTCTTGGTCGCCAATCGAGGAGTTCTGATGTTGCAATTTGCTCCTCCAAACCCGAAGGAAGCGGCTTACATCGGCGGCGAGCGAGGGGGGAGGTGAGAAGGAGAAGGCCTTCTCAGAAGGCGGCGGGACTTCTCAGAAGCCCTCGCGACTTCCGAGACGTTTTGTTGTCTTCTGGGAAGGCTTCGAAAACTTCTCAGAAGGCCAGGGGACTTCCGAGCCTTCTCAGAAGGCCCGCCCCGTCTCACTTTCCCCCCGCGCTCGCCGCCGAATGTGGGCCTAATGTATGATGTTCCGACCTGCTTTAGCCTTGATCACCAGCAAGAATCTCGAGCACCAGCAAAGCACGGAAATTGGAGGATTCTCGCGTGTCGGGCCTTGGGAGGCGATTGCTTTTCCACAGTTTGCCAGTGTGTGTGTGTGTGTGTTGCTCGAACTGCTGTCTGGCATGAGGTCCTGAGGTGCGATGGGAACAACATAGTCGAAAAACTGATAATGGTACAAACACACGTTCTTAGCTCATCGCCTCGGGTGCCGCGCCAGGGAGAGGGGCCCAGAGCAGACTCACGAGACATCCGCGCAGAGCTCCGAAAGCTTTATGGTCATGCAGTCTTCTTTCCAAGGGCGCCCTCGAGGGCGGGAAGTTATTCGCGCTTCGCGGTTCGGCTCCGATTCCTCATCCTCCGCTCCTCCCCTGGGAGGCGGCGCGAGAGCGCGAAGGTGGGAGCCCCTATCTCTCCAGCAGAGGTCATCCTCCTCTCCTCCCCTGGGCGGCGGCGCGAGAGCGCGAAGGTGGGAGCCCCTACCTCTCCATCAGAGGCGGGGCTGTCGGCACGGAGGCAAGCCCCAGGCCTCCGTGCCCTCGAGTGGCGTCCTGCCCTCGACGGCGGCCTACTTTTCCTCCCAGCGTGGGGCCCCCTTGGGACCACCCGCGATGGATCCGTGACGCCACGCCGGGCCTGGGGAAGTGCTCGAGACTCAGGAGGGGAAAAAACACACAGACAAAATGAATCGTCCACTCCCAGGAAAATCGGAGGTTGGGGGGTGAGATCGAAGTGGAACGGAGAGCCCCCCTACCGGGAAATCGATTTCGGTTTCGTGTTCGTGCGTGCCGTGCGGGCGAGGCGAAGCTGCGTGGGCGGGCGAGAGAAAGTCTCCTGTGGCTGAGGCGCGGCCGGACCAAATGACTCCCTTCCGGGCGGCCGGTGGCCCGCGGTATCCCGCCGGTGTCCACTGGTGCCCCGCTGGTGTCCCGTGTGGCTGAGGCGCGGCCGGACCAAATGACTCCCTTCTGGGCGGCCGGGTGCCCGCGGTGTCCCGCCGGTGTCCCGCTGGTGTCCCGTGTGGCTGAGGCGCGGCCGGACGAAATGATTCCCTTCCGGGCGGCCGGGGCGGCGCGGTGTCCCGCCGGTGTTCCGCCGGTGTCCCGTCCGTGTCCCGTCGGTGTCCCGATGATGATGTTGATGATGATTATGATGATGATTATGATGCTGATGGTGATGATGATGATGGTGATAATGATGATGATGATGTTGATGATGGCGATGATGATGATGATGATGATGATGATGATGATGATGATGATGATGATGATGATGATGATGTTGATGTTGATGTTGATGATGATGATGATGATGATCATGACGTCGAAAGCGAGATCGATTATGATGTCGGTAGTGAGACCGAATGTGAGATCGATTGTGCGATGCTGATGGTGATGATGGCCTTCATGGTGTTGATGTTTGTGATTATGATGACGACATTGATGATTATGATGATGATGATGATGATGATGATGATGGTGATGCTGATGATCATGATGAATACGATGATGATGCTGATGATGATGATGATGTTGATGGTGATGTCGATGATGATGATGATGATGATGATGATGATGATGATGATGATGATGATGATGATGACGACGTGGATAGTGATATCGATTGTGAGATCGGTAGTGAGACCGAATGAGACAGCGAATGAGGTCTTCTCTCAGGTCCTCCCCCCCAACCTCCTTATCACCCGCAGGATGGTCGTATAGGTATTGGGAAATATGGGAAGTGGGGGGGAAGACAAAAACTCAAAAAAGAAACAATTGGAAAATATGGGGGACCATTTTATTTGTGTGTATTTATGTGTGTGTGTGTCCTGGGGCCCCTTCAGAGACCCAGACCCCCTCGGCCTATGACAAAATCATGACCGGAAGGTTTTTGCTGTTTCCGGCTTGTGGGGGCCCTTATACCGGCCCTCGGGACCGTCAAGAAACGACTCAGGATGGAAAGCCGGTCCAGGGGAAGGGGTCGAGACCTCCAGGGGTCGACGTCATGAAATAGTCATGACGTCGGGGGCTGGGGGACCCCTTGGTCGGCGGGGAGCCCCGGGGGGGGAGGGAGTGAGGGGGCGGGCCCTCTCAGAAGGCTCGGGAGTCCCCCGGCCTCCGGAGAAGTGTCCTGAGCCTCCCCCCAAGGACAGCGAGCGCTTCTCGGAAGGCCCGGCGGCTCCGGAGAAGCCCCGCCGCCTTCTGAGAGGGCCTTCTCTAGGGGAACAGAAAGTGGCATAAACATAAAAACTCGGAGGTCCGCGCGGATTTCTCGGATCGGTGCTGGACCCCGCGCGCCAGGGGCGGCGCCGGAGGCGCCGCCGGGGGGCCCAGCGCCGATCCGAGAAATCCGCGCGGACCTCCAAGTTTTTATGTTCATGTCACTTTTTGTTCCCCTATTCTCCCCCTCACTTCCCCCCCTTCGCTCGCCGCCGCGGAAGGAAGGATCCGTGTCGTCCGACGTCTGGGAGCGTGTCCTGCGGAGGCGGGCTTTCCGGGCTCTTCGCTGGCCTCGGGCTCCTGGGCGCCCCCTGGGCCCTGGGGTCCTCGGGCAATCGCTCGGGATGCAACGTTTGTCCCAGGGGGGAGGCCCCAGACTCCAGGACCCGCTTGCCTCGTTCCAAGATTCGGGCCGGACAAAAGGGGGGGGATTGGGAAAAGGAGGGTCACGAAATCTGCTGCATGCAGCTGGTTTCGGCCACGCCGCCGGGCCCATTCCTCACTACATAGCCGCCTCTGGCGCCGGGAGGCGTCGGGAAAATCAGCTACGTGAGCTGATTCTCAAGTACCCCCTTTGCTATCCCCCCCTCTCGCCCGGCCCAATATTGGCGACGGGTCCCGTTTCCATGGGAAATCGCGGGTTTCAGCCGCCGAACGAGGCGGCACCGGCCGCATTTTGGGGAGGGCACCTCCCCGGATACATGGATTTGGCGGCCGCGCGCCAAGTCCATGGATCGCTAATCCATATTTGCGCGCCCCCGAGCTTCGTGCCAAGATTGTCGCGGCAGATCACGTGACGAGCTTATCTTCGCAACGCGCGGCGGCGGATTCCGACAGGCGAGCGCCGCTCGTTGTCGTAACTTGGCTCTCGCGAGGAAAATGGCTCGTCGCAGGCCCGACCACGTTGCGATCGCTGCGCCATGCAGTAGGGCGGTGTTTCCGTTCTGCAGCTGCATATCTTCTTGGTTCCATCACTCTCAGACGCCCGGCGCAGAGGTTAGCGGCAGGTCTGGAGGCGGTTGGCCTTCGCTCATTTCTCGCAGCCCCACGCGGCTCAAAGTCGAGCTGATTTTGCGAACGTCCTTTCGCAAACTGAACTACTTACCAAATTCCATTGGCAGTTACGTACTTTACATAACTATGTCCATGAATTCCTTGAGGCCTTCGCGAGCGGAGCATGAACACATGGGCAGGAGCAGTTGCGGGTGGGAACTGGCGTAATTAGGGGAGTGAGGGAGGAGCGATGAGGGAGGAGAGGAGCAGCAGAAGACGGGGAAGGTGGTTGTGGTGGTGAAGGAGGCAGAGAGTAGTTGAAGGAGCAGGAAAAGGAGGCGGAAGGCTTGGAATGAAGAGGGAGGGAGGAGGAGGAGGAGGAGGAGGAGGAGACGCAGGAGGAGGAGAAGGAGGAGGAGGAGGAGGACGAGGAGGAGGGGGTGAGGAGGAGGAGGAAGAGGAAGAGGAAGAGGAGAAGGAGGAGGAGGAGGAGGAGAGGAGGAGAAGGACGACGACGACGAGGACGAGGACGGAGGAGACGAGGACAGCAGTCCGGGAGATGATCCCCACCGTGTTGGCATCGGGCATACTCGTCCTTCCTTGCTTGTTCTCAGCGAATGCACAGCGTGTATTGGCAGATCAGCTGCCGTCTCGGAAGACGCCAACCCGAAGATACGACGCGTGAGCAGAGCCAGTGCAGTTTTTGGAAATATCTTCTTTTCTCCTCCTCCTCCCCCTCCCCTACTCCTCCTCCTCCTCCGCCTCCTCCTCCTCCCCTCTTCCTCCTCCGCCTCCTCCTCCTCCTCCTCCACCCCTTCCTCCTCCTCCTCTTCTCCTCCTCCTCTTTCTCCTCATCTGCCTCTCACTCGTCCTCCTCCTTCTCCTTCTCCTCCTCCTCCTCCTCCTCCTCCTCCTCCAGCCCCACGGGGCCACGATCTCCGAACTGAGGCTGGAGATCGTGGCAAATGAGGGCTCTCTGGGAGCCCCTGCCATGGCCTCGTGAGGCCTCCTCGGGGCGTGCTCGGGGGCCCTCTCGGAGCCCCAGGGAGGCCCGACAAGCTGTCCCAATCGCGCCCAGCAGCTGCCAGGGGGTCCCAGGACAGCCCCAAGAGGCCATGATCTCCAACAACTGAGGCTGGAGATCGTGGCAAATCAGAGCCCGCTGGGAGGCCCTGCCGGGGCCTCCTGAGGCCTCCTGGGGGCCTTCTCGGGGGCCCTCGCCCTCTGGGAGCCTCAGCAGGAGCTCCCTGACGTTCGCTGTGGACCGTTTGGCCCTCAGAGGTGGATGCCCGACCAAGGCCACTCGAGGAAGCGCATCGTCTCAGAATCCTCTTCCGCCTGCTCCTCCTCCTCCTCCTCCTCCTGCTCCTCCTCCTCCTCCTCCTCCTCCTCCTCCTCCTCCTCCTCCTCCTCTTCCTCCTCCTCCTCCTCCTGCCTGCCGCCCCCTTCGCCCAGCCCCCCCCCCCCCGGGGCCACAGATCCTGCTCCCTCACAGCGCCGTTCCTACTCCTTCGTGCACGCGGAGGTGGAGCCCCGCTGGCCCCCTCGTCTGTCCCCCCCCCCCATTCCACGCGCCTGCGTGGCCTCGGCGGGGCTCCGCAGCACGACCAGGTGCTGGTCGGCGGCGAGCGAGGGGGGGGAGAGTGAGGAGGGGCGGGCCTCCGAAGGCTCGGAAGCCCCTCGGCCTTCTGAGAAGTCTTCTCGGCCTCCCCCGAAGACACCACAGCTTCTCAGGAGGCGCCGGGGCTCCTGAGAAGCCCCGCCGCCTTCCGAGAAGGCCTTTCTCCTTCTCGCTCCCCCCCTGGCTCGCCGCCGAGTTGGGATTCCGAGGTCCGACGCTTTCGTGGTTTCGGTGTTTGCTGGCCAGGCGGCTCCGGTCAACGTTTCGAGCTCTGCCTTTCTTTTTGGTGGTGCGAGCCCCCCCCCCAATATCGAGTGATTAGGAGAAACGTGCTCTGCACAGCCTGGACCCTTGAGATGGCACCTCCGTGGCGCAAATGGTGGGCACCAGAGTACGGAGTCGTGACTTGCGGGACGGGCGGGATACAAAAATGCATGGGAGTGGGTGAAGATTCAAAACCCGTTGTTGGCCCATCTGCTATCGCAGCGTGATGTCGCTGCACTCCTTACCTGACCTCTGCACTCTGCCGCGGGGGATCGCCTGGGGCCGTGGCGGAATAAGTGCTTACAGTTGAGTGTGGCTGCATGTGTCTGGAGTGGGGGGGGGGCACGTTCCCCACCGGTCAAGTCAGCGTTCCCTCTTCGTTTTACGCCTACTCATTCCCTGCTCCCCCGCATGCTCCCCGGGGTAACCCGGTAGGGTCTTTAGAAACGGCCCCCCCCCCCTGGTTCTCTCTCCGGGGAATAAAACTCCGCGCCCCCCCGTTCTCCCCCCTCCCTCCCCCCGTCCTCCCCCCTCGCTCCCTCTCCCTCCCCCCACTGCGGACCTCCCGCAAGCTACGAGGACTGAGGACCTCTCGCAAGCTACGAGGACTGAGGACCGCAAGCTACGAGGACTGAGGACCGCAAGCTACGAGGACTGAGGACCGCAAGCTACGAGGACTGAGGACCGCAAGCTACGAGGACTGAGGACCGCAAGCTACGAGGACTGAGGACGCTCCTGCCTGAGGTACGAGGGCCGCCCAGGAATTAGTTTCGCACTATTAGCCGCTTGGGCTTTGCACATCTTCCCTTGCTGCTCCTCCTCCTCCTCGCTATTGCCCCCCCGCTCACTATTGCCCCCCCCTGGAAAGGCCATGCTGCCTCTGTCTTTCCACGCCTTCCAGAAAGGATCACATCCTCGGGAAGAAGCGACCACCGACGACCCACACCAGCACAAGACCGCATGCCATGGCAGATTTTAGAACAGCAGTCCGACACCACACACACGCACGCACACATGCACACACACACACGCACAGACACGCACACACACACACACACACACACACACACGCACAACGCACTAAACACACACACGCACGCACGCACGCAGCAACGCACGCGCGCGGCGCGGCGCACCGGCGCGCACGCGCACGCGCACAACGCACGCGCAACGCGCACGCGCACCGCACGCGCAAAACCGCCCCGCACCGCACGCACACGCACACAGCACACGCACACGCACACCGCACGCGCACAAGCGCACGCACACGCACACCACACGCGCACGCGCACGCGCACAGCGCGCGCGACGCGCACGGCGTCAAATAAACAGCGCACGCGCACGCGCACCCGCACGCGCACCCGCACCCGCACCCGCACCCGCACGCGCACGCGCACGCGCACGCGCACGCGCACGCGCACGCGCACGCGCACGCGCACGCGCACGCGCACGCGCACGCGCACGCGCACGCGCACGCGCACGCGCAACGCGCACGCGCAACGCGCAACGCGCACGCACAACGCACACGCACAACGCACACGCACAACGCACACGCACAACGCACACGCACAACGCACACGCACAACGCACACGCACAACGCACACGCACACAGCACGCGCACGCGCACGCGCTACGCGCAACAGCAACATGCACACGCACTACGCCACACGCACACACACACACACACACACACACATACACACACACACCACACACGCACACACGCACGCACGCACGCACGCCACGCAACACACGCAACCACACGCACACAACCACGGACACACACACACCCACATTACTCTCTCACAAACGCCCAACGCCCACCACGCCCAACGCCCACACGCCCACACACATCACACACGCATACACACGCACACACGCAACACACGCACACACCACACATACAGCAACCACACACACAATACACGCACACACCGCACACACGCACACACGCACACACGCACACACCACACAACGCACCGCCACACCGTTCACAGCACATACCATCTACATCATAACTAAACGTGGCAAAAGAACAAATCATCAAACGAATAAACGCGCACACGCACGCACGCGCACGCACACGCACGCACACGCACGCACACGCACGCGCGCACGCACGCACGCACGCGCAACACACAGCCCCGTCGGTCGAGAACAGCCACCACAAACGAGGATCCAGGCCCGCCCGCGCCACCCTCCGGGGGAGGACCCGCCGCCCTGGCGGACGCGGCGCGGGCGTGCGTTCCTCCCCTTACTCTCTCACGGGTCGCATATCCTTCTCTTGGGCCCTCCTCCTCCTCCTCCTCCTCCCTCGCCTCCTCCTTTATCCTCCTCCACCTCCTCCTCCTCCTCCTCCTCCTCTTGCTTTAGCGCCTACCTCTTACCCTCGACTTCCTCTTCCCTCCTCCATCCTCCCTCCTCCTCCTCCTCCCCTCTTCCTCCTCCTCTCTCCTCCTCCTCTTCCTCCTCCTCTTACTCGTCCTCCTCCTCCTCCTCCTCCTCTTCCTGCACCTCCTCCTGTTCCTCCTCCTTCTCATCCTCTTCCTCCTCCTCCTCCGCTTCCTGCACATTACCCTCCTACTCCTCCTGCTGGGTGGGCGACCTGGAGGCTCGAGGGCCCCGAGCGTGCGCTGAGGAGCTCTGTTGCGTCTCTGTCTCTGGTATCATCACAGGCTGCAGTGTTGGATTTGTCGATCTTGTGGGTTTCTCGGTTCTCTCCAGATTCGGTCTCTGTTGAAGCCATGTGCCCCCAGGAGTTTGACCAAGAACCGTCGGGAAAACCTCGGCAGGTTTCATCGAGGTCTCAGGCCGAAGTAGCATCGATCCAGTCAAGTGGTTGATATTGGTTTGCAATCGTTCCGGGTCTGAATCCGAATCTCTCTCCGGCGGCGGCGCGCGAGGAGGGGAAGTGAGAGGAGAAGGCCTTCCCAGAAGGCGGCGGGACCTCTCAGAAACCCTGGTGCCTTCCGAGAGGTGCTGTCCGTCTTCCGGGAAGGCTCTGGAGACTTGTCAGAAGGCTAGGGGGGTCTCCCGAGCCTTCCGAGGAGGCCCCTTTTCACTTCCCCGCCGGCTCGCTGGCGACTGTCTGCTCCGCATGCCCCCTCCTCCCCCAGCCTCCGCGAGGCTGCGAACGGCCACGGTGGCGTTCCTGCTGGCGATATCTGGGGCCGTGACGGTCCTGTCCCGGCTGCGGCGAAGCACCTGCACGCGCAGCAGCAGCTTCCTCGGCGAGGCCGAGGCCGAGGAAGCCGTCAGGTGCGACGACGCAGCGGACGACGATTCGGACGAGGTCCTTGGGCTGAGGGCCCAGGTATGGAGAGGGTGCCGGACGGGGCTAGGACGAGGAAAAATCTGCTCCGGGGCGTTCCGGAACGCTCTCAGAGCGTTCCGGAGCGCTCTCAGAAGGCTGCGGCGCCCGAGAAATCCTCCTGAGCCGCCGCATCTCAGAGATTCTCGATTCATCCTCGCCGAATTTGATCTTCGTCTTGGCTCCGTCGTCGTGGCATCGTTCGGACGTGAGCTTGTCTTCTCGGCGCGGGCCATCGAGGAGCCTTTTGGGGGCCATCGTGCGAAGAACTACGCGCACGAAGCCGAACAATGCACGGGGAATGGACGTCCGAGGGATGGCGAGTCTTAGGGAGGTTAATGTCAAGAGCGAAAAGAGGACGTACACGTACATGAAGCCACGCTGGCTTCGAGACTACAGTGCCGTTTTCAATACATGCTCCACGTGCGGATCATGTATTGAAAATGCAGGGAGTTAGTATTAAAAACAACGATGAGTTCATGCATCAATGTATGCATAAATTCACCATGTATTCAAAATCCTATATATCTTAAAATCCTATGTATCAAAAACTGCCCTGTACGCATTGCGCGAATGTTCGTATCACGCGGCTGGTTTCGCGGATCGAGGGCCCGTGTTCATGTAGATAGTTTGGCGCGTACGTTTTTGTGGGTTCCCTATAATATAAGAAGGCCCTCCTACTCCTTTGTCTTTTCATCGTAACGCTGCTCCCGTCTCTCCTTCGCCTGCCCCGATCCGGGGCCAGAATTCCAGACACGTTCGCGGGTCACCATTCTTGCCTTGGTGGTCCGTTTGGCTTACGAGGCACGTTCTGTGACTTCGCATGTGAGCGTCGACAGAAGCGAGTTTAATTGTGCCGACCTTCGTGCGTAAGTTGCCCGCGTAAGGTCGCGCCCAAGCGCTCTCGTCTTCAATGCAGCGTGCCGCGCTGGCGGCCCGCGCAAGCCGCGGCGTAAGGTCGCGATGCCATCTCGCGTAAGACCTGTCTTTGATCGTCGTTCAGGTGCCATACGGGGATCGTCATCTACAAGGGTTCGCCACCCTCTCTTTCACAAACCGATGTCTTCGGGCAAGGTCCGCCACCGTGCTCGCGGCAGGCTAGGCGGTATGCTGGAATGCACGTCAAAGTTGTGTCTGTTGGTTTCGTGTGTCTCTCCGAGCGCGCCCGCCCCTTCCACAGCCATGCCGCGAACATCGCGCCCCCACGTGCTGGTCTCCAGGTTTGAGGCGACCAGCACCACGCGTGCAGTGCTGCACGCTCTGAGCGCGAGTTCCTCCTTTGTCTCTCTTCGCGGCGGCTGTCTCTCTCCGCGGCCGCTCATCCTCTCTTCCAGTAGTACCCCTGCGCGGTGTAGGTAGCTCGACGAACAGCGAGAGAGGGATGCAGAAGAGAGGACCCGTTGTCACCGACAGTTGTGCGTAAGTTGCCCACGTGAGGTCGCGCGTGGGCGCCCTCAAATGTAGCGCGCCGCGCTGGCGGCCCGCGTGAGCCGCGGCGTAAGGTCGCTATGGCATCTCGCGCAAGACCCTTTATATCTAATTATTTGTTTATATATCATGTATTTTAATATGTACACACACATATTACTATATATTTTACAAAAGAGAAAAATAATATATATATATATATATATATATATATATATAAATCGACGCCCACACGACATACTGTGGAGACCCATGCTAAGAGACACCCTGCTTGCCTCCAGGGTGCCATGGGTTTCTTGGGTTTCGATGGCTTTCTTTGGACAGCGCGACGCTCCCACACCAAACATCGGTGGACGTCCTGGGGTCTCAGGGCTGGATCTCTTGTGGAAGGCTTCTTTTGGTCGGGCCCCCACTGGTGATCGTTTTCTTATTCATTGGATTGCCAATCATCAGGAGGAAAAAACACAGACACAAGTAATCGTCGATCCCCCGAAAATGTATGAAAAATTGGGCAGTGGGGGGAAGACAAAAACCCGGGAAGTGTGGGGGAACACATATGGGGGATCTTGTTGTTTGTGTCAATTGCTAAGGCCTTACGGCCAGTGCCGCCGACCCTGGATGCCTCGGCCCTCGAGGGTGACGGGATGCGTGACAAGACGTCGGAGGTGAACGAAGACGTGGCGGAGGAGGAGGCGGAGGAGGAGGAGGGCCAGGCGTGGGCCATGCGGAGGAGGAGGGCCAGCAGGGCGGAGAAGGAGGAGGAGGAGGAGGGAGAAGAAGGAGGAGGAGGAGGCGGAGGAGGAGGAGGCGGAGGAGGAGAAGGATGATGATGATGATGATGATGAGGAGGAGGAGGAGGAGGAAGAGGGAGGAGGAGGAGGAGGAGGAGGAGGAGGAGGGAGGGTGGATTTTTTGTGTGTCCCAGGGCCCCTTCAGGTCGGCGCGGGCCCTCAGCCCGCCCACCTCCCCCCCCCCGACGGAGAGCAGACCTCGGCTGCCTTGCCTCTGGGCCCGCCCGTATCTCGAGAGCGGGCGGGGCCCCTCCCAGGGGGCCGCGCCTGCTGCAGACGGTGGCAGGACGCAGAGGCCCAAAGCCAGACCCCCCAATCCTCCTCCTCCTCACCTCATCCTCCTCCTCCTCCTCCTCCTCCTCCTCCTCCTCCTCTCCTCCTCATCCCCCTCCCACTCCCTCTCTTCCCCCCCCCCTCCTCCTCCTCCCCCTCCTCCTCCTCTCCTCCTCCTCCTCCTCCTCCTCCTCCTCCTCCTCCTCTCCTCCCCCTCCCCCTCTCTCCCCCTCTCCCCTCCCCCTTCTCCTCTCCTCCTCTCTCCTCCTCCTCCTCCTCCCTCCCTCCCCTCCTCCTCCTCCTCCTCCCCCTCCCCCTCCTCCCCTCTCCCTCCCCCCTCTCCCTCCTCCTCCCCCCTCCTCCTCCTCCTCCTTCCTCCTCCTCCTCCCCTCCTCCTCCCCTTCCTCCTCCCCTCCTCCTCCTCCTCCTCCTCCATCCCTCCTCCTCCTCCTCCTCTCCTCCTCCTCCTCTCCTCCTCCTCATCCTCCTCCTCCTCCTCCTCCTCCCCTCCTCCTCCCCCTCTCCTCCCCCTCCTCCCCTCCTCCTCCTCCTCCTCCTCCTCCTCCTCCTCCTCCTCTCCTCCTCTCTCCTCCTCCTCCTCCCTCCTTCCTCCTCCTCCCTCCTTCCTCCTCCTCCTCCTCCTCCTTCCCTCCCCCTCCCCCTCCCCCTCCCGCCCACGGTCGAGACGCCGGACAAGAAGACGTTGACCTGCATACCACCTCTCGGCGGCGAGCGAAGGGGGGAATCAAGAAGGAGAAGGCCTTCGCAGAAGGCGGCGGGACTTCTCAGAAGCCCTCCTGCCTTCTGAGAGGTATTCGGTGTCTCTGGGGACGGCTTAGAAGACTTCTCAGAAGGCCGAGGGACTTCAAAACCTCCTGAGAAGGCCCCCTCCTTCTCACTTCTACCCCTCGCTCGCCGCCGAATCTCACGCAAGGCCCGCTCCTGACCGTCGCCCACACCACACAGGCACACATCCGCGGAGCTCCGCGTGGCGCTGGCGCCGCGCGGGTGCCTGTGGCGTCGGGCCCGCCGGGGCGGCACCGAGGGCCCTGGCGACGCTCGTGGGCCGTGGAGGGGGGAGAGGGTGCCGGCGCCGCCGCGCGCGCTCGCCTGCGAAGGGGGGTTCCTCTTCCCTCCTCCCCCTTCCTCCCTCCTCCTCCCTCCTCCCTCCTCCTCCTTCCTCCTCCTCCTCCTCCTCCTCCTCCTCCTCCCTTCTTTTCCTTCTCCTGCCTCCTCCTCCTCCTCCTTCTCCCTCGCCTCACTCACTCACTCACTCACTCACTCACTCACTCATGGCTGTCCTGGGTTCTCCTGTAGCCATGCTCCTCCTGCCTCCTCCTCCTTCTCCTCCTCCTCCTCCTCCTCCTCCATTTCCTCCTCCTCCTCCTTAGATAATCATGGCATTCCTTAGCACATGCATGAAATGCTTAAGCAAGTCCACAGGATTATCTGGGAAATCCGTTGCATTGTTAGGGACATCCACAGGCTTCCGTTGGACATCCATCGGATCCTTTTGCCATAGAATTCCTTCGGGCATGTATATGGGATCAGATGTCTGGGGGTCCGAGTCAGCGAAGGGCAAGCTAGGGCCAGGGGAAAGCTTCATGACGAGTTAGAGGCACATCGACATATACGCGAACTTCTGGAGCTCCGCGCGGACTTCTTGCATCGGCGTTGGAGTCCCCTTGCGGCGCCTCCAGCGCCGCCCCCGCCGCGCTCTGCGCGCCAGGTGGTCCAGCCCCGATCCAAGAAACCCAAGAAAGTGTATGTTCATGTCATGTGTGTTATGTTCGATCATGCCATCCATTTAGTCTTCGCCCCGAAGACCGCCAGAAACCGCCGAAGACCATCAGAAGACCGCCGAAGGCCGCCGAAAGCCGGTCGAAGGCCACCGAAGACGGCCCAGTAGCGATGGGTAACGAGGGGTCCATGGCCGAACGCATAATTAGGTGTTGTTCTTCGCTTAGCTCTGCTACTTCCTGCTTGTGGCCACTCTGCGCTTCGGGCTTTCGTGTCGCCGCTGACAAACAAATGCGTGCCAACGCCGTTCACGCCCCAATGTGGGTGGTTCAGAGGCGGCTCGAACATCCCAGGATGGTCGTAAGATGCCCCTCCCCAAGACCGGCCCAAGAGGCACAAACATACATCTGCAGAAGCCTGGACGTGTTCCCCGAAATGCCGAAATTCACCCAAGAGGCGCCCAGCATGCACCAACACATAGTCGCCTAGCAGGACCTCCGGAAGCCAAACATGTGTGTACATCTACATCATATAAGGAAGTAAGCCTCCCCCCCCCAGCCTGGGCCGGCCCACCCCGCAACCATCGGGGGAAGCCCGCTGATACCCCTCCCGTCTCGCTCCCCAGAGGCGGCCCGGGCCAAGAGGGTGCCAAAACGAGCCAAGAGCGTTCCGAGAGGCCCCCAAGACGTTGCAAGAAGGGCCCGAGCTGCCCAATACGGCCCAGGAGGACTCCCAGAGCACTCCCAAGAGGGACGCAAGAGGCCCAAATCATCAAATTCCCATGGGGAAATGTACATTCGTAACGTGTACGACTTTTCAGCTTTCGCGGCTTTCAAGACGGTCCAAGAGGCTCCCAAGACTTCCCCAAGACAGCCCAGGACGCTCCCAAGAGGCCCCCGAGCCAGCCCAAGAGGGCGCCAGCACGGCCCAAGGGCCGCCTAAGACGGCCAAGTTGGCCCCAAGACGGCGCCCAAGATAGCCCAATAAGGCCCCGAGTCAACCAAGACTGCCCAAGATGGCCCCAAGACGGTCCAAGAAGGTTTCGAGGAGTCCCACGAGGCAATGTACATGTTTCCCATATGCGATGTTTCGGCCTTCACGGCTTTGAAGACAGCCCAAGAGGCTCCCAAGACTTGGCCGAGAGAGCCTGAGCCATTCCCAAGAGGCGTTCAAGACAGCCCAAGGGAGGGCCAAGACGGCTCAAGGGCTACCCAAGACTGCCCAGGTTAGCCCCAAAAGGGGTCCCGAGAAGGCCCAAGAAGGCCCCGAGTCGCTCAAGACTGCCCAAGACGGCCCCAAGAAGATCCAAGAATGCTCCGAGACGTCCCCAAAGGCCTCCACCAGCACTCAAGCTGGCCCAAGAGCGCTCCAAGAGAGCCCAACACCGCACGAGAGCGTTTCAAAATTGATCCAACATTGCTTGAACACAGCCCAAGAGCGCTTCAAGACGGCCAAGAAGCTCCCAAAACGATTCCCACGATGCATTCAGGAGGCGGAACACTTGGGTTATTGCTGGATTTTGAACGTTTTGCGTGTTCTCGCTGTTTCGTGCTTCCGACGGTTCAAGACAGCCCACGAGGCCCCATACATCAGTTCAAGACGGGCCAAAAGGCACCCAAAGAGGGCGCCACAACGGCGCAAGAGAGCCCCAAGACGGCCCAAGAGTGCCCCAAGACGGCCCAAGAGGCTCCCAAGATCGCCCAAGAGCGCCCCAAAACCGACAATCCGGGCCTTCCGCCCCAAAAGGCCCCCAGGAGGCCCCAAGAGGCTCCCGACAGAGCCCAAGAGGCCCCGTATAGGTTCCACGAGGCCCCAAAGAGGCTTGCAAATACGCCCCAAGAGCACCACACACGGCCCCCAAGAGGTCAAGAGGCCTCCCAAATTACCTTCAGGCTTCCAAAATTGCTTCTAAAGCATGGCATATCATTGCGTTGCATTGCGTGGCCTAGCATGCCGTGTCTGTGCATACCATGCAACGCAGCAGCATCGTTCTTCATAGGAAACATAGCATGATGTGGCTCAGCGCCCACATATTATCATAGCATTTCACAGCATGGAATGGCATGCAATGCGCACTGTAGAGTATATCATGTTACTGCAATGCATACTGCATCGTGACAATGCGCTTCACAGCGTAGCATGATGTATCATGGCATTCCATAGCATAGTGAAACATGGCGCTGTAGCGCTGCATTTTTCCTGGCCCATAGCTGGGCGACAGATTACTGGTCGACTGGTCGATGGAAGCGGAGGAGGAGGAATGCGGAAGAGGCAGGAGAAAACAGAGAATGTTGAGCACACTTTTCATAACCGCCGTGTTGAATAAGGAGCACTTGCTGTCCAAAAGGGGCTGGGTCGTTCCTTAGGCTCGCATGCGTTATCTATCGTTCCTCATGCGTTATGTGTTATGGTTTGTTCCTTCTGCGTTATTCCCTGGAACAAAGGGCTTCGTTCCTTACTTATCGTTCCTGAGGTCAGTCCGATGACTGTATGCTGCTGCTTGCCTGTGGAGGCATCCTGGACGGCCCAAGGGGCTCCGAAGGACCGTCAAGCTCAGCTCAGACAGAGGGCCCCGAGAGGCGCCCCAACCCGGCCCAGTGCAGGCTTCCGGAGAAGTCTCTGAGAGGGCCTGGTGGCGCCCGGGAGCCCAGCACGTGGGAGGGGGGGCTCTCCAGGACGGCAGTGGTGTCCAGAGGGCGCCCCGGCCGCAGCTTGGGCCCTCGGGCCCGCGGAAGGAGCGGGCCGCGGGGAGGACCCCAGGAGGGGTTGCGAAGGCTCAGGGGCAGGGGTGGGCCCAACAGCTAGTCAATCGCTTCGCTCATTTCGCTGGCCCGTCTTGCATCACTGTGACTGCATGATGGTGTGCTCGTGCCCAGGGGGGACGGTAAGGCAGGCAGGAATATCCTGGAGGAAATCTCTAAAGATGTGGCTTCAATCCTGTCGAAGAGAGCCGATCGACTGCCCCTGCCAGAGGGCGCCAAGATGACTCAAGAGAGCTCCGGCAGAGTTTCGAGACGTACATGGGTTGTCAGAGTCCTCATGTGTGCTTCTTGGGGTCTCTTCGATGGGCTGTCGGGATCGTCTGGGGAGCAGTTTTGACGCTTCTGGGTAGCCTCTTGGGGGTCTCTTGGGGACCTCTTGTGGCTTCCTGGGCTCCTGTTGGGGGTCTTGGGGGCCTCTTTGGGAGGCTCTTGGAGGCCCCTCGGAGCTTCCTGGGCGCCTCTTGGGGCCGAGAGCTCGAAAAGTCCGTTCGGGTTTCCCCTCTGGACCCCCTCGTGGGGCCATCCTGGGACCGTCTTGAGGCCTCTTGGGTCGTCTTAGGGCCATCTTGGGCCATTCGGGGGCTCTCTTGGAGGCTTTTTGGGCCGTCTTGGAACGATCTTGGGGCCTCTTGGGTCGTCCAGGGCGGTCGGCAGCTCGAGAAGGCGGTGCCGCTAATATCCTCCGAAAACCTATGCAAAATTCATGATCGTTTTCGGGGAAATCGAAATTCTCTTGGAACCCTCCTGTTCGCTTCTTGCGCCGTATTGGGACCAACGTGGTCCATTTCGGAACGCTCTTGGCCTGAAGCCGTGGGGCCTGCCACCCATTTAGCGCCTCGTCGATGTTTGTTTTTTACTATGTGTGAGCATCTGTTTTGAGTATGTTTCATTGTTCCTCCAACAGCCGCCTGTAGAAGGACATGCCCAACCTAACCCTAGGGGCCGCCACGCGCGCGCGAATTAGAAACATTCTTAACTCTTACCCGAGACTTCAGCACGTCTCTGGCCCGTTGGGAGGCGAATTCACTCACCAGCTCTGGGCGGGGGCAGGAAAGGGGATGTGCAGTTCATCCGCCTTTTCACCAATACGCCAGAACATTGTCCAAGCCACGGGGCGGGAGAGAAAGCGGTGCGCCCCATCAACAGACATTCCCCTCTTCCATCCGCCCCGGCGCCTCTTTCCTTAACCACCACTCA
The DNA here is from genome assembly GCA_963575745.1 of Prorocentrum cordatum. Taxonomy (NCBI): domain Eukaryota; class Dinophyceae; order Prorocentrales; family Prorocentraceae; genus Prorocentrum; species Prorocentrum cordatum. The sequence continues at coordinate 213,065 of CAUYUJ010017290.1, forward strand.
GACCGTCCCAGTCCCCTCCGACTATACTTGTGCTTCTCCTCGTTCCCCTCCACGCACCGCGCCGCGCCAGACGTCCTGCGACTATCGTCACGCGTCATTGTTCGTCGACGCTTCTGGTCAGCGTAGAACGTGCACAGAGCATGCTCCACCACTCATACGGACGGTGCTCACGGTAATTCGAGCCGAGTCGAGTCATGATTCTACACCATGAATAAGCCACCAAAGATGATGCATGTTGTCGTTTGTCGGTTTGTCTCCCTCAGTTCTTCCCACGCTTTCAGTCGGGCGTGTCCCTCTACAGGGGGAAAAGTCAAGAATAGTGAAACATAGCCTGGTGACGATGTGTCATGTTCGTTTGACTATGTTTAATGATGTTTCACCATTTGTCCCAACTCTCCTGCGTTGAGTACTCGATTTTAGTAGAGCACTGCGGTCGCACACCTCCTTCCTTCCCGCCTCCTCTCCCCTTCTCTCCTGATTCTCACCTCGGTACTTCCTGCGTGCCAACTTGCCTCCTACCTGGCCATCCCTGGGGGGCTGCGCTCTGCGAAACTGTCGCACTCTCGAGGGCTGCTAGGGGGTCCAGCGCAGTGTCGTCTTGCCCACATTCAAATGAGACCTCGCCATCCCTGGGGGGAATGCGATCTGCAAAACCGTCGCCACGTTCGAGGGCTGCTGGGGGGTCCAGCGGAGTGACGTCTTACCCAGATCCAGGTGAGACCTCGCCATCCGTGTGGGGCTGCGATCTGCGAAACGGTCGCCTCTTTCGAGGGTTGCTGGGGGATCACGTGGAGTGACGTCTTACCCAGATTCAAACGAGACCTCGCCATCCCTTGGGGGGCTGCGATCTGCGAAATTGTCGCCACTTTCCTGGGCTGCTGGGGGGTCCAGCGGAGTGACGTCTTACAACATTAAAATGAGACCTCGCCATTCCTGGGGGCTGCGATCTGCAAAACTGTCGCCACAATCGAGGGCTGCTGCGGCGTCCAGCGCAGTGACGGCTCACCCAGACCCAAATGAGACCTCGCCATCCCTCGGGGGGGCTACGACCTACGAGAGTGACATTTACGAGGGCTGCTGGGGGGTCCAGCGGAGAGACGTCTTACCCATATTCAGATAAGACCTCGCCATCCCTCGGGGGGCTGCGATCTGCGAGACGTTCGCCACTTTCGGGGGCCGCTTGGGGGGGGGTCCAGCAGAGCGACGTCTTACCCAGATTCAGTTGAGATCACGTAATTCCTGGAGGACGGCGATCCCCGAAAGTGTCGCCACGTTTGAGGGCTGCTGGGGGGTCCAGCGGAATGACGTCTTACCCAGATTCAGATGAGACTTCGCCATTCTTGGGGGGCTGCGATCTGCGAAATGGTCGCCACTTTCGAAAGCTGTTTGGGGGGGGTCCAGCGGAGTGATGTCTTACCCAGATTCAGATCCGACCTCGCCATCCCTCGGGGGGGCTGCGATCTGTGCAATTGTCTCCAGGTTCGAAGCTGCTGTGGGGCCCAGCGGAGTGACGTTTTACGCAGACCACCTTGAGACCTCGCCATCTTTAGGGGGCTGCGAAGTTGGCGGGCGAGCTAGGCCTAGCTCGTTTCTCGCACTAACTATAAGCAGGTTTGATGTTTGGTTGAGCGCCGCGGCGACATGGCGCAGGCAGCGTTGCATCTGTAGCGCACCTTTTCGCAAAGACAGTACTTGTCGTTCTCCTCCCGCCACTTTCGTCGTCGTCCATCTTCATTTCATTTTTCGTCGTCGTCGTCGTGTCCCCTGCCATCTTCATTTCGCTGCTGCCGCGCTGACGCTTCGGCCCCACACGCGTCCCTCTCCCGCCCGTCGTTCCCGCCCCCGTGTCCTCCTGAAGCCCGCGCCTTCGCTCCTCGTCTTTCTATGTTGAGGTCCTGTGAATCAGTGCCACGCGAGCGCATCCCGTGTAGGCTGCACAACATTTAACGGCGCCTGCATTGTCATTGTCTTGGCAAGCGTGGGTAAAAATTCCTCTTGTTCACCAGCCTCGAACTTATCCCTATCCCTAAGATTGACACGCCGAAAGGCGATGGCAATCTTAGGGATGCGCCCTCAAAAGCTGAGGGAATCCCTAAGATTGGCATCGTGATGGGGCGATGCCCAGCATAGGGATAGGAATATGTTTCAGGCTGGTAATCTTGTCACTCGATGCGAATGGGTTGGGCACATCACAGGGTAATGCATCAGTCGTCCAAAAGGTGCCTGTAGGCGGACACGCCCAACCAAACCCAAGCCGTCGAAGGTCCGCGCGGGTTTCTTGCGTCGGCGCTGAGGCCACCCCCCACGGCCCACAGAGCACGGGTCTCTTGGGGTGGCGCGGGGTCCCAGCGCCGACGCGAGAGGAGAGATACACCTGGACCTCCAGATATACACGTGGACCTCTTAAGCGAGTTATGTCGACGCCGTTGTGCGTCGTCCACCAGGAGGTGGAGGAGGCGGAGGGGGAGGAAACCGAGGAGGAAAACGAGGACGAGGAGAAGGAGGAAGAGTGCAACGACGACGACCCCGACGAGGAGGAGGCGGGGAACGACGACGATGACGAGGAGCAGGCGGAGGAAGAGGAGGACGACGACGAAGACGACGACGACGACGACGACGTACCCATACAGAGCCTACGGGCAAGACGTTGGACAAAGGGCCACCTAGAGCTCCCGGTCTCCCGGGCTGCTCCCTGGGCCTGGGTTGGGGAGCCTCTGCTCGTGGCCGGAGCCCGCCGCGGCCAGCAGAGAGCCCCGCCGCTCCCTGCCCGGCGCCACATCTGATGGCCTTCGGCCCATCCCGCCACCGTGCCTGGGGCTGCGGGCCCGGGGCCTCCTCCTCCGCCTGCTCCTCGTCATCGTCGTCGTTCCCCTCCTCTTCCTCCTCCTCCTCCTCCTCCTCCTCCTCGTCGGGGTTGTCGTCGTTGTGCTCGTCCTCCTCCTCGTCGTTTCCTTCCTCCTCCTCCTCCTCCTCGGCGTCGTCGTCGTCGTGGGACGTCGCGGTGGGCCTCTCGTCGGACGGGGCTGTCACGAGGACTTTCCACAAGGCCCAAATCGAGAAACCCAGAGAAACCTTGGAGGCAAGCAGGGTGTTTCTTGGCATGGGTTTCCACTGTAGCTCGGGCAACCAGAGAACGCCCACCCAGACAAGTCGACAAGAAATCTGCGCCGGTTTGCTCAACAGTGGCATTCGAGTGTGCTGGTGCAGTCCCTAGCCGGTTTCGCTGAAATCGAGGTGTAGTCTGCTGGATGCATGAGCTGGTTTCTGGACGTCGTGTCGCCATCCTACCCAGGTCCACTGGGGATGCGGTGCCGTGCGCACGCGGAGGGGGTCCTGGAAGTGTCCACCAGGGAGGGCGTGTTGCCAGAGGGTGCTCCGTAACTCCGAGGCGTGGACTCGTGCATCACCACCGCCTGGGGGAGCGCTCTCCGGGGACCTCGGCAGGCGGTGGACATGGATGTATTCGGCCCCCCTGGGCCCAGAATATATATATATATATATACACATATACATATACACATACATATACATATACATAAACATATACATATACATGTACATATACATATGCATACACATACACATACACATACACATACACATTTACATGCACATACATACACATACATACACCTACATACACATACATACATACATACATACATACATACATACATACATACATACATACATACATACATACAGCTATACACACAGACACACATACATACATACATACATACATACATACATGCATGCATACATACATACATACATACATACACATACAGACAGACAGACAGACAGACAGACAGACAGACAGACAGACAGACATACATACATACATACCTATATATGTGTGTAGATATAGATATAGACATTCATTTATTTATTTATACATATAAGTGTGTATATATATATATATCGCCCCCCTGTGATCATACATGTCGCCTTCTTTCTCCTCATCCTAATCATCCTTCTCCCACTCCTCGTCCTCGTCGTCGTCGCCCCTCCTCCTCCTCTTCCTCCTCACCCTCCTCTCCCTCCCCATCGTATCCACACCCACCGCCCGCTGGGGTCCCAGGGCGTCCGCTCCCCGGGAAGGGGGACACCCAGACCGGTGGCGTCCGGAGGTGTCGACACAGGCCCCCCGACCCCTCGACCACTTCCGCGGGGCTACTCTTCATCCCGAGCTGCTGCTTGGCGGTCCCGAGACCTGGTAAGGGGCTCGAGAAGCCGAAAGCTGCAGTCGGACTTGATTGGAGAGGACACGCGAGGGGACGCAAGACCCTTCCGAGGGCCAGGTTGCCACGGACATGCAGGAGGCATGGGCCGCAAGACACAGGACACGAGGGTACCTTTGATCTGGCAGGGTCGTCCTACTAATCCGGGCCGCCTGTATAAAAAAGTGCCGTCTCGGTTGTTCCGCCTCCCAGCTCCTCCGCGAGCGCGGGCAACACTGATAGTAAGGCGGAGCGACTTCCCACGGACACCTTTGCATCTCTGCCTCTCTGGTCGTCTTCGGTCATCGCTGGTCTATCCTCAGCCGCTCTCGATGGCCAGCCCCGCTCGAAAACCGTCGGCACAGGCGTCCAAGGCCCGTGCATCCTCACCGCGCCTCCTCACCATCGGCTTTGGCTGCAGCACGCGGGCGGTCTGCCTCGGATTTTCCGCGCCCGCGGCAGGTCCAGCTGCTGCAGAAGTTCGTCCTGCAGGACCCGCAGGCCGCGCCCCACCGCGGGGGCATCGCCGTCGTGACGGCCAGCAAGACGGTGCGGCTCGACATGGACGGGCAGGTACCCGCCCTGGTCCCATCCTCGCCTTGGCTCGCCGAGAGCGCGTCCCGCTGCTCGCAGAGCGCCCGCTCGCAAGCATCCGAACCACACGCGCCTGCCTCGACGCGATGGATCGCAGTTCCCCCGCGGCGGACCCAGCCCATTTGCGAGCAGTCACTCCCCAAGTAGTGGATCCCGCCCTCGCCCTCGCCCTCGCCGCCTCGTCCCCTCCCCGCCCTCGCCCTCGCCGCCTCGTCGCCCTCGCCGCCGCCCTCGCCGCCTCGTCGCCCTCGGCCTCGCCCCCCGGCCTCGCCCTCGCCGCCCTCGTCCTCGCCGCCCTCGTCCTCGTCCTCGCCCTCGCCGCCGCCCCCGCCGCCCTGCGCGGGCCACCCCTCGCCGCCCTCGCCCCTCGCCGCCGGCGCCGCTCGCCGACCCTCGTCCTCGCCCCTCGCCCTCGCCGCCCTCGCCGCCCTCGACCTCGTCCTCGACCTCGTCCTCGTCCTCGCCCTCGCCGGCTCGTCCTCGCCCTCGTCATCGCCCTCGTCCGCACCCTCGCCCTCGCCCGCGCCCTCGCCGCCCCTCGCCCTCGTCCTCGCCCTCGCCGCCGCTGTCCCGAGTCGCCCTCGCCGCTGGGGGCTTGATCGATCCTCTTGGAGGCAGTTTTGAGACTTCTTCTGGGCCCCCTGGGAGCCTTCTTGGGTTTATTTGTGGTTGGGCCGTCCCCTCTCCTCCGCACACCAACGCGCATCGTGAACTAAATCACGACGGACTTGTATTATGTAGTTCCCGACTGTTTCGCGTTGTTGGGTCTTCGTTTTGAAGAAACCGCGCCCCGCGTCTCTTTCCCTCCCGTTGCATTCCTCTCTTCTCGCATCTTTGCCGCTGTCCCTCCTCATGGCCAAGTCGTCACACAACTCACACGTAAGGCCACACCGGGGTCGTTCACATGGCAAACCTCTCAGACGTTTGTTTGTCCCCAGAGGGACTTCCACTAAGGCCACGCAGAGTGCGTTCTTTTGTTTTACATGAGTCCGCGCCACAATTGTCGGCACTCCTTTCTCACGTTTGGTGCCCCCACAGGGAGCTCTACCTGATGCCATATTGGTTGTGTCCGCATGCGTCCGCGCCACCCCTTCCCAGCACACTTCTCACACGTTTCGTGCCTCCATGGGAAGTTCCATCAAAAACCACACGGGGTGTGTCCACATGCGCCCGCGTCACCCATGTTGACACACCCCTGCAACATCTCGTGCCCCCTGAAAGGGGGTTACATCTACATGCGCCCGCGCAGCCATTTTCGGCACACCTATCACGTTTGTTGCAATGTGTGTGTGTGTGTGTGTGTGTGTCCACATGCGTCCGCGCCACCCATATTGGCACAGCCCTCACACGTTCCTTGTTCCCCAAGGGTGGCTCCACCCAAGGCCACACCTGGTGTGTCCACATGCGTCCGCGCCACCCATTTCTGCACGCCTATCACAAGCTGCGTGCCTTCATAATGGGCATTCCACCTGAGGCAACACTGGGTGTATGTTGAGATGCGTCCGCGCCAGCAATTTGGGCACACATCTCACATGTTTGTGTTGTTTTCCCCGCCGAGAGTTCTACCTAATGCCATATCGGGTGTGTCCACAGCGCCCGCGACCCCCATGCCAGAACACCTCTCACACGTTTCGTGTTCCCATAGGGATCTCCACCACAGGCCACACCAGGTGTGTCCACATGCGTCCGCGCCACCCATGTTGGCCGAGCCCTCACACGTTCCTTGTTCCCCAGGGGTGGCCCCACCTAAGGCCACACCTGGTGTGTCCACATGCGTCCGCGCCACCCAATTCTGCACACCTATCACACGCTTCGTATCCATAAGGGACATTCCACATGAGGCAACACTGGGTGTATGTTGAGATGTGTCCGCGCCAACAAGTTCGGCACACATCGCACATGTTGTTGTTTTCCCCACCGAGAGTTCTACCTAATGCCATATCGGATGTGTCCACAGCGCCCGCGACCCGCATGCCGGAACACCTCTCACGCGTTTCGTGTTCCCATACGGATTTCCACCAAAGGCCACACCAGGTGTGTCCACACGCGCCCGCGCTATCCATTACGGCACACCCCATCACAAGTTTCGTGCCCCCAGAATTCCCAAATCCACACTATTCTGAAACAAAAAGTGTTGTTCAGACTCTGGGCCCCCCCTAGACTCTAAGGGTGCTCCGGGTGTGCCTCGTCGTCTCGTCGTCATCGGCTTTGATCATCGCTAATCTTCAATCCACAGAGATCCAGAGGTCAAGCGACTCAACGCGATGTGTGACAATTTCGGGAACAAAACCACAGCCGACAGTTACCTTGCAAAGGTACAGCCAGCAGTTTCCCAGCATGTGGCCCCAGATCAGAAGAAGGCCAGCAACGCAACACATCATATTAGCAACTTGCAAATTGAGGTGGGCAAGCTGGTGTCGGGCCATGAGCGAAAGCAGGAGACTTTCGCAAAGCAAGCAGTTCTGATCATGTTGATATCCAGGGTGAAGCTTCCCATGTTGTTATCCAAAAGTTGCATTCGACCGCGGCTGTCACATCCGGATCCGACCTCCCCCCAACAGAATCAATATGTCGCCCATCGTGGGAGGGAAGACAGAGCTTCACGACTGCCTGAATGAATGCGGTTGTCGGGCCTTCGGAGTGGAACTCGTTACGGAGGATAAGGGGAAGGCTCAGCAACGCGTTATGACCATGCAGCACTCCCACCAACAAGCTACCCATCCTGGGCTTGAGAAAATCAAGGGACATATAGGAACAGGTGGAGCAACCCCGCACAGACCACAATGCACGAAGGAAGATACAGTGCAGGGAACAATCTTTGTGGCCACGATTGACAGTCAACCAGTGGCGTTGAGGGTGGAGGGGCTCCCGCGTCGGCACCGCAGAAATGATCCTGGCCCAGTATACTGCATCTTCCAACCCAGACATTAAGCACCAACACGTTCGTTGTAAGGCAAGGGCGATTCCAAACAGAGCGGTGGAAACAGGCACGTGCCACGAGCCTATTCGCCAGGTCAACGGGCAAAGGTGCTTGAGTTCCTGACGATCTGCGGCGAGGCACGCAACGGCACTTGCTTCGTGACAACGCGTATCCCCCCCACTTGACCCAGAGAAAGTGGAGACGGGAAAGCGGGCGAAACCCAGT
>CAUYUJ010017290.1:226026-241193 GCA_963575745.1 Prorocentrum cordatum
CTAGTAGTACTTCTTTCTACTACCACTACTACTACTACTACTACTATTACTACTACTACTACTGCCTGCCTGCCTGCCTGCCTGCCTGCCTGCCTGCCTGCCTGTCTGCCTGCCTGCCTGCCTGCCTGCCTGCCTGCCTGCCTGCCTACCTACCTACCGACCTACCGACCTACATACCTACCTACCTACCTACCTACCTACCTACCTACCTACCTACCTACCTACCTACCTACCTACCTACCTACTACTACTACTACTACTACTACTACTACTATACTACTACTACTACTACTACTACTACTATATACTACTACTACTGCTACTACTACTACTACTACCCCACTACTACTACGACTACGACTACTACTACTATAACGACTACTACTACTACTACTACTACTACTACTCTACTACTACTACTGCTACTGCTACGACTACTACGACTACTACTACTACTACTACTACTACTACTACTACTACTACTACTACTCTTACTACTACTACTACTACTACTACTACTACTACTACTACTACTACTACTACTACTACTACTACTACTAGTACTACCTCACTACGACTACTACTACTACTACTACTACTACTACTACTACTACTACTACTACTACTGCTACTACTACTACTACTACTTCGAGTGCTACCATTATTCTTACTACTGCTGCTACTGTTACTACTACTACTAATATCACTGCGACTACTACTGATGCTACTAATAATTTCACTGCTATTCTCAGTTAGTTTAGTTTCACGGCCACTCGATGCGAATTACTCCTACGATTATTCGTTAGCGGGAGGTTTTTCCCCCGTTTCGCGATGGTAGGATCTCGCTCCTTGCAGGGCGGGGGCGATATCCTTGGATGGGCCACCCCCAGGACAGCCGACGGAAATCGTTTCCTCATACATATTTCCAAAAGTAATCGTATAGGGCGCGGCGCTGTGACGAATGTCCCAGGCACTAAGGCGACAGCTAGATGTTGAGAACCATCCATTTTCAATCCGTGAAACTCGTGCACATGACTAACAACGAATGCACGCGGCGCTGAGGCGACAGCTAGATTTTTGAAACCGAACCGCCCTCAATCCGTGAAGCGCGTGTGATTGTTATAGCGATTGTGCGCGGCGCCACGGCGAGGGATCGATTTTTGTATTTTTTGCAAGAAAATGAAAAGTAACGACAAATAAAAAGCGAGCCGCCTTCAATCCGGGAAGCCCGTGCACATGTTTAATGCAAATGCGCGTTGCGCTAAGGCGATAGCTAGATTCTGAAACCGAGCCGTCCTCAATCCGTGAAGCTCGCGCAATGTTTTATAGCGAATGCGCTCGGCGCTCAGGCGAAGGCTAGATTTTAAAACTGAGCCGCCTTCAATCCGTGAAGCTCGATCAATATTGTATGACGATTCGCGCGGCGCAAAGGCGAGAGGTAGATTTACAAAACGAACCGCCTTCAATCCGTACAATTCGTGCACCTTTCTTTGAACAGAAATCGAATGTGCGCGGCGCTTTGGCGAGAGCTAGATTGTGAAACCGAGCCGCCGTCAATCCGTGAAACTCGTCAATTCTAAAAGCGGATGCGGTCGGCGAGAGATTGTTTTTGAAAACGAGCCGCTTTCAATCCGTGAATTCCGTGCACGTTTTTTGAAGGAATGTGCGCGGCGCAACGGCGAGAGCCACATTTTGAAAGTGATCCTCCTTCAATCAGCGAAATTCGAGCAATTCTTGAAAACGACTGTGCGTGACGCGAAGGCGAGAGCTAGATTTTGAAAACAAGCCTAGGGGAAGGTAGATTTCGTTTTTTGCTGCTTGGCACGGTGCCAAAGTCATCGCTCGGCTATAGTCGCCCCCTGACCTGTTTTTTTCTGTGCGGCGCTAGTGTTAACACTGGGGGGGTCTCTTCAATACATCTCAGGGTCATCCCTCTCCTCGACATTGTCGTCGTAGTTCTTTCTTGTCTTTCTCACATGGCGTGTCCAGTTCGACTCATTTCGGTTAGTTTCCGAAGTGCGTCTGGTTCGGTTCGGTTCGGTGTCGGGATTCTCCGGTTCGGTTCGGCTCGGTTCGTCGTTCTGAGGGGTGCCGTCCGGTTCGGCCCGGTTCGCCACCGCTATTGTTCCGCCCGGTTCGCCACGGAGAAGGAGGGTTCGCCAAGGAGCAGTCCCGGATGCGATTCTGCAAGTCAAAGAGGCGTCTTTGCAAATCCCCGACGTTCTTTTACAAGTCCGAGGGGCGATTTTGCAAGTCCCTCCCAGAAACAATTTTGCAGGTCCCAGACGCGTTTTTGCAAGTGCCGGAATCGATTTTCAGGTCCCGCTTTTGCATGTCTTGGAGGCCATTTTGCACATCCCGGAAGCATTTTGTAAGTCCCGGAGGCCATATTGCAAGTCCCGGAGGCCTTTTGCAAGTCCCGGATGCCTTTTTGCACCTCCGGGATGCCATTATGTACCCTTTGGAAGCCATTTTGCAAGTCCCTGGGGCATTTTTGCAAGTCCCGGAGGCCCCCCGGGGGCCTGATTTTGCAAGTTCCGGGAGCCTTTTTGCAAGTCCTTGGAGAACCCCCAGGGCCTTGTTTTTGAAAGTCCCTGGAGGTTTTTTGCAAAAGGCCTCCGGGGACTTGCAAAATCAGGCCTCCGGGGACTTGGAGAATCGGGCCCTGGGGGGCCTCCGGGGACTGGCAAAATCAGGGGCCCGGGGGGCCTCGGGGGACTTGCAGAATCGGCGCCCTGGGGGGCCTCGGGGCCGAACGGCCTCGAGACTTGCAAAATCAGGGCCCTGGAGACCTCCGATTCATGGCGGTTCCATCCAGAGCGGCCCGGTTCGGTTCGAAGTCGATTCCCGTTCGGTTCGGTTTGGTTCAAAATTGGGTCTCGTTCGGTTCCAGTTCGGTTCGGTTCTTGTCGATAAAAAGTGCGGTTCGCGCCGGTTCGGTTCGGCCTGGTTGGGTTCGGCCGGTTCGGTTCGGTTCTTGAGTTGTCCTGTTCTCATCGTCGTCATTAACCCTCGTCCTCATCATCATCAGCATCATCATCCTCATCCTCGTTTTCACCCTCATCCTCATCCTTTTCATCCTCCTCCTAGGCGTCCGTTCCCCCCTGAGTGCCACCCCGCGCGACTCAGAGGACGAGGATTTATATCAGAGATTGGTCGCTTCCAGCAGAGAATGTCGGCGATCACCCCCAGACCCCCCACGTAGCGTGTTCGACAACGTCGCCCCTTAAGGGTCTCCACCAAATATTCGGGCCGAGTGGTCCAGGCAGACTGGTGGGTTGACGGTCCCAGGGCCAGCGATGGCCGCCCAAGGCCGAAAATAGCAGCAGCGGCAACAAGAGCAAATATCAAGCCATTGTCCTGGCGAAGTCCCCAACCATACGCCGTTGTGAGTTTCCGATGGAGCTCCCCTTTGGGGCCGCGAAACGCTGTACTAGTGTGGCGCATGCGGCCGCGGCCGCTGGAGTCTTCCGTGGAGCTCCCTATCGGGCCACGGAGCGCGCTGAAATGCGTAACGCGGACGCATTGAGTATCGTTTAACCGATCCCCATCCCCAGCGGCGTGGCCTGGGCCCCACTGGCCGGTTCACATCCCTAGATGGGGATATAGGCCGTTCCCTACGGGTTTTGAGAGGTGTATCCCCAACTGGGGTGGTAATTTGGTGGGGGCCTCGCAGGGAATGGGGATGGGGGTCGATTCAACGATACTGACGCATGCCCCCGCGGCCACTGGTGGAGCTCCCTAGATGGCCACGAAGCGCTGTACTGCATGGCGCGGACACGTACGGCCGCGACCACTGGGGCCTCCAGTGGAGCTCCCCATATGGGGGCGCTGCGCGGCGCGACGCGTGCGGCCGCGGCCACCGGGGTCTTCGGAGGAGCTCCCCGATGGGGCCACGAAGCGCGGTACAGTCGACCCGCATAGTAAGGAGTGGCATCCCTCCCAAGGGTACCCTTGCATCCTTGCCTCCTGGGTCCTTCCTTGGGCGTCCCGCTCGAAGCGCTTCGAAACGGGCGTCCAAGGCCCTTGCATCCTTATCGCGCATCCTTGCTATCCAGGTTGACTGCATTGAGTGGCGCGGCCGCGGCAATTGGGGCCTTCGGTGGAGCTGTTTTTTTTTCCGGGCCACGGACGCATGCAGTCGGGGCCACTGGGGTCTTCGGTGGATTTTCACATCGGGCCACGAAACGCTGTACGGTTGTACCGAAGTGGCTGGCATGCGGAGGGCAGAGGCGCGGACGGGAGGAAGGAGGAGGGGGCGGAGGAGGGAGGAGGAGGAACGAGGAGGAACGTGGGGCGCTGTCTCTTCAAAGTGAGGACCGGACACCACAGGACGGTTGAGAACGACAAGTGTTTTTCGCTATTTTCTCACAGCGCGAGGGGGTCTGGGACCAAAGATGTCCGTGCATGCGTACATGTGTCTAGCTGATCTCGTCCCTCGCGTGCATTCGTTCCCACGTTAGACGTCTGGGGCTATGCTGTGTCCGCTTGGGACGTGCGACAGTTGCAAAGACGGGTGACGAGGGGGAGAACGGGGCGAGGATACGGAAGGCAACAGTTGATGGGAGAGGTGGATCGTGCGAATGCGAGTGTGTGCTGGTGGGGTGCCGCCGTCCGTGTTACTTTCATTGTGGTGGTTCTCATTATGACGACGACACGATGACCACGACTCCAGCATTGGCGACCAACGCGGTTCCAGTGATGACGAAATGGGGAAGATGTCCGCGCATTTGATGGTGGCGCATTGGGTGTACAAGAGGAGGAGTGTGCAAGTGTGCATGCTCTGCGGTCGGGCAAGATGGCTAAAGACGTGGCATCGCAGCCCACGATGCCGAGTAGCAGTAATCACGTTCAAGTTCAGGCATAGGCCTGGACAGTTGATACAACTCACTGGTAAATGTCCCCCCCGCGCAGGTTACGGCCTCCGCGCAGCCTGTGCTGAACTCAGTGCACTGGACGGGAGGGGGACGAGGTGAGCAAAAAGAAGGCATCCAGGTGGCTTGCACGCAGTTGGTGCAGGGGCCTCCTCCCTGTTTCTCCTCGTCCTCATATCGAATACGCCTACGGCGAATCACCGCCGCCCCCTGACTTTTAGGATACGCCGAATGTTTGGGCAAAGTTTGTCCACGCTATTGGACCATACGTTCTCCCAGCCGCTGTGGAAGCCCGTAGGGGAACACGTCGGGGAGGAGGAGGAGAAGGATGAAGATACCTCTTGGGGGCGTCTTGGGTTATTCTTCTTGGGCATCCTGAGACCTTCCTGAGGGTCTCTTGAAGGCCTCTTGGGGGCTTGCTTGGGTGTTGTTGGGGCCTTCGGAGGCTTCTTGAGCGCCTCTTTGGCAGTCTTACGGCTTTCCTAGCCCGTCTGAGGCCGTCGGGAGCCGTCTTTGAAGTTTCTCTGGCCCGTCTTGGGGCCTTCAGGTGCTTCAGGGTCGTCTTGAAGGCCATCTTGGGCGCCTTGGATGCGTCTTGGGCCACCTTAGGGCCCTTTGGGGGGCCGTCTTGGCAGCCTCTCGGGCTATCTTGAAGGCCTCTTGGGCGATCTTGGGGCAATCTTGGAGGCCTCTTCGGCTGTCGGAAGGTGGTTTTGTTTTGAAGCAAGTGCAAAAAATGCTGCTTGACAAACGGTAGAGAAAAGAGGGACAGGCATACCACACGGAAAGCACATGATTTGGGTTCTTCAGGCCTTCCTGGAGGACCTTTTGGAGGCCGCGTGGGTCGTCTTAGGGATCTTTTGGGCCGTCTATGGCTCTCTTGGACCATCTTGGCGGTTTTAGAAGCATATAGGACCGTCTTGGAAATCATCTTACGATTATTTTGGGCTCTCTTGGACTGTATTGGAGACCATCTTGGCCGTCTTGGAGGCAGTTTGGGCAACGGGCGACCTTTTTCGGCGCTCTCCAGGTGGCCGGCGGGTTGGGCCGAAGCTCCTGTGGGAGTTCTTTAGACAAGAACCGGAGACCACCCATACGTCCAGCACGCCAGCCCCCCGGTCATAAATCAACAGGGGGCGGCGGATGACGGATAGCGCGCGTAGCGTCGCGATCCGTTAGTCGGGAGAAATATCAGGGGGGAGTGTGAGGGGGTTGGCCTCGGGACCCTCAGATCTAATCGCCAGATTTTCTACCATGATCGGCCCTAGACGGTCCAAGTCAGCTCCAAGAGCGCCTCAGAGGGTCTCAAAACGGCCCAAGACAGCCCCAAGAGCGCTCAAGATACCTCCATGACGGCCTCAGGGAGGCCCAAGAGGACCCCAAGACGGCTTGAGGGCGCTCAAAGAGAGCTTAAGATGGCCTCAAGACGGCCAATGAGACCCTCAAGACGCTCTATGAAGCCTCCAACAGGACGCCCAAGATGCAAGCATCGTCGCACTCCCTGAGGAAAAATGCATTTATAGTATACATGCTTCTTTGGTTTTGCTAGCGTCCATGACGGCCCACGAGGCCCCGAGGATCGCACCAAGACGGCATCAGAGGCCCCAAGACGGCCTCAAGATGGTCCGAGAGGGCTCCAAGACGGCCCAAGAGAACCCCACGACGGCCCAAGAGAGGCCCGTGAGGTTCCAAAAGGTTCTCAAGAGAGTCCCAAGAGGGCCACAGGAGATCCTCAAGAGGGCCCCAAAAGGCCCAAAGACGACCGGGGCATCCCCAGAACGCTCTCGGCAAGGCGCAGCTGACGGGAATCGCCCCAGTTCTCCATGACTTGCGAAAGTTTAAGAACATATGCAGGAATGTGGAGACAAAAAGCAAAAAGATACCGTTACCGCTGCTCCCTGGTCCTCTGCAGGGGTGTTCATGGTCTTGGGTGTGCTGGTGATGACCGGCTGGAGGCGCGAGCGTTCTCTCCGCGCTAGCTGCGCGGGGTGCAAATAGGGCGTGACGTCGCTCACGGAAGTCCGCTTGGCGGAGCCTGGTATTCCGACATCGCCTCGTGGTCGCCATTGAGCCCGTCGTAGACTGCACGCGTACCTTCTAGGCGAGCATTTGGTGACCCTCTTCTTGGATGTATCGGTATTTTTTTCTGGTGAAAGTGTCCAAGCGCCAGCTGCAAGAGGGGCCGAGTCTGCGTGCTGCGCGGCCGCACCCTGCCTTCTGTTGTAGGGGGAGGAGGCTTCTCCGCTAGAGGAGCAATCATGCGACCCCAAGATCCCCATATGTGCATCTCATAGTGATGGCATGCTTCGGACGAAGACATTGTCTTTTTCAATATCTGAGTGTCAGCGAACCCATGTGGAAGACGAAGCCGAGAGAGTTGCCGACGACTACGACGACTTCAACTAGGCGTTTCCTCCTTCTGTCCTCCTCCTCCTTGTCCTCCTCCTATTTCTACTTTTTTCCTCTGAACACCTGTTAGGAGAATACATCCGTGAAGACGGGAATGTCAAGGAAACTCGAACACTGGTATGCCAAGGAAACTCGAACAAAATAACAAACACATTGGAACACCTAGAGCAGCGAAGCTCGAGTACGGAGCCTCGAACCTCGATCCTCTGGCCTCGGCCAACCGAGTTGCCCGTTCGGCGGCGAGAACCCTCTTACTCTTTCAAACTCCGTTCTCCTCCTCCTAGACCTCCCTCTTCCTCTACCTTCTCCTCCTAGTCCTGCTCATTTCTCTTCGCCATCCCTCCCCAGTTACCAGTTCCCCTTCCCCACCTCCTACTCCAGCTCCACCTCCACCTCTCGCAATCTGCACCCTGCGGGATGCTCGAGCAAGCTCCTCCTGATAACTCATTGCGACTTGCTCCCACACCTTCACGAAGACAGGGGGAGGCAACGTCTCCGCGGAGCGAGGAAGTCGCGTCGCGCGAAGGAGTTGCGCCCGCCAACCACACGCAGGCCATTGCTCGCGAAACCAAACCATTCCAAGAGGCGCGTCGGATGAATTTCGAGGCGGACCCAGCCGTGGCGAAGAGGAATCTCGGGGACACCGATTGGGCACCAAAACGGGCAAATCGCCTGAGACATCCCCCCAATCTGGGCACGAACGGGCCCGTGAGATACCCCCTGGCGGCCCCCCTTGGGAGTGTTGAAATCAGCGCCTCGCCCGAGACATCCTCGGAAAGTGTTCCGAAACAGAAGAATACCGAGCACCCATACAGGCAAATCGCTTGAGACATTCCCCCAATCCGGGCGCGAACGGGCCCGTGAAATCCCCATTGGCGCCGCCCATTAGAAGTGCTGAAACCAGCGCCTTGCCTGAGACATCCTCGGAAACTGTTCCGAAAGAGAAGGACGTTGAGCACCTAAACGGGCAAACCGCCTGAGACATCCCCCCAATCGGGGCGCGAACGGGCCCGCGCTGCTGGGGCTACGGTAGGTTCCTGCGGCGTTGGCACGCCGGGGATGCTGGCGAAGGCGTTCAAGGTTGATTTCTGCGACGCGGATCCACCGAGGTACACGGTGACGCTACTGGACCCGACGGAATTCAACCTTGAACGATCGGGGCCGAGATCGATAGAAGGTTGAACGATCGACGCGGTGTCAGAGACCTATGCGCGCACCGACGCCGCACGAACCTACCGTAACCCATACCATACCGCACTCCTCCTGCACATTGTCCTTCTCCTTCAAGGAGGGAAAAGCCACCCGGACCCGACAGTTCGCGTTTGCGAAACGGCCCTGGGCGTTTACCGAACAGCCTTACCCTGTATTTTTGTTTGTTTTGGGGTGCGTTTACTAAACGGCTTCGCGTGTCGGGGTGGGTATTATCGGGGTGGAGTTTCTGCCCTCTGCTCCTGATTCTCGGCCTCGTCGTCCCCCTCGTCCTCCTGATGCTCACACTGTCCTGATTCTCAGCCTCCTGATTCTCAGCCTCCTCGTCGGTCCAGCGGTGGGGATGGGGGGGAGACAGGCCTGCCAGCGGCCCGGACTGGGTCAAGACCAGGCTGCTCGCCACGCAGGATAGGGCTCTGGCGGCTCTCATCGTAGGACCCCGCCGCTGGGCCCGTCCGGCAGGGAGGGGGAAACCTTGAGCAGGACTTGAAAAAAAATCACATAAGCCTAAACATAAACATGAACTTTTGGATCTGCGCCTAGGTCCCCCGGCGGCGCCTCCAGCGCCGCCCCTGGCGCGCTCCACGCTCCAGGGAGGGGGGTCCAGCGCGAATCCAAGAAATCCGCGCGGATCGCCAACACTTTATGTGTATGTTGTTGTTTTTTTCTTTTCTGAGGGCCGAGGGTCAGAGAGCGCCTTCCCATGCAGGGCCCGCAGAAAAGGGGCGTCCAGGTGTTCAAACGCCTCGCCGGTTAAGCCGACGACGACGTGCAACATCCAACCGTTCGTTCATGCTCAAAAGGTTTGGGCTTGACGCCGGGTGTGGTGCATCGATTTCAGCTTGACCGAAAAGGCTGGTTGCGCCCCTTGACGTCCGTTTGGGGTGTTGTGCAGACCTGGCCCCCCAGCCCTAGTCAACGGACACCGTTAAGCACAATCTGTCACCTGACCCCAGTGACACAATGAGTTCGTGGTCTAACTCGCGTCCACGGCTTTCAGTGAGATCCCTATGCGGATGGGTGGTTTCGTCTGACACGTCTGCAATACCGATTCCTTTTTATCCCTGATGTGTTTGGCCCTCCTAACTTGGGTTCCCTCCCAAAGGATTGGGGGCACTTGTGTCGCTTATCGGGAGAGGGATCGGGAGAGGGGAGGGGGGCAAGCTAGGTGCGCTCGCGCCGCATCTGACATCCTACCCCTCCCACCCATTCCTTTCCACGGCGCTGCTGTTCCTGTGTCCGCCGACGCGTGCCACAGCGGACCTGGAAGTCGAAGGAGGACCTTCTCTTGGAAGCCAATATGATCTCATCGCTGTTTGCGCAATCAGACAAGTAGTTGCGTGCGCTGGAGGAGGAGGTGGCGGATTGGTAGGAGGACGAGCAGAAGGAACGGGAACAGGAGGATGAAGAAGGAGGACGAGGGCGAACAGCAGTAGCAGGAGCCAAAGTGAAGGAGCGGGAGGAACAGGACGACCAGAGGACGGCGGAGGAGGGGAAATAAGGAAACCGATGGAAAAGGACTCGGATAAAGGAAAGTGACCCGCGCTGGGGCGCGAGCGCCAGTCTGAACACCGGGAACAAAGCGCCAAATCGAGAAGGAGGCCCACGCTGCAGCAGGAGCACCATGTTGAAACACTGATATCAATCGGATGGTGAACGAGAGTAGCACAAACAACATAGTGTGAAATCATGTGTGCCAAAAATGTAAGTACGCAGAGAGGGCCAACCATCTTTCGGACGGGGTCAGAGGACACACGAGAGCAGCACTCATAACGTATTTGCAGAGGGGCGGGGTGGTGATGGAGGGGGGAGGGAGGGAGGGAGGGAGGGAGGGAGGGAAGAGGAGGAGGTGGAGGAGGAGGAAGAGGAGGAGCAGGAGGGGAGGAAACAAAGGGGGGAGAGGAGGGAATATAGTCTGAGAGCGTGGGCGGCAGGGAGGAGCTTCTTGCCGCTGCTCTGCACATTCGCCGCGGCTCAGCTGAAGCTCGGAGGGTGCGAGCGTCTGCGCTTCGTTGGTGTTCTGACCCGCTTTGGTTTACCAGAGTCTCCGCCAGCCCCATGCGCCGCCACCAGGCCCTCTCGCGCACAACGCGATAAACATCGACCAGGCTGCACAGACAGTGCCTCGGCCAAAATGGCGCTGCTCAGGGCTCCAAAAAAGTATAGGGCTCGAAGAAGGTGCAGGGGTCCGAGGAAGGCGCAGCAAAAATGCGATGTGTCATTCCAGGCGTCATGGACGGGGTCACAGCAAGTGGGGCACGGGGAACGCCGATTTCCAAGTTTGACTGGCTATGCCCGCGTTTAGGACACCCTGGGCTGGGCATAGCGTGGTTTTTAGAAAAAGCTTAAACCTGAATGGATCCTGGAAACGACGGCAGTTGTTGTCCACTTGTTTCGTGTTGCCGTTTTATTTCCTGTTACGTCGCCGTATTTTGTCTGGTTCCGATTCCGTTGTCAATGCCAGATCAGTTGTTCTTCCCGTTTGGGCGAACGGTCAGTTTACCGCCTTCACCTTCCAAGACCAGATTTCTGGGAAAACGATCTTGTTGTTTGAACCCCCGTTGAATTTTGCCCCCCCGTCTCGGCGGGCCCGAGTTTTTTAGGAGGCGGGAGGGAGCGGCGCGAGGCTATGTGACAGTAAGCGGAACGAAGATCCGGCTCCTCCTCCATCTCTTCCTCCTCCTCTTCCTCCTCCTCCTCCTCCTCCTCCTCCTCCTCCTCCTCCTCCAGAGTGTAATTATCGTCCGTCTCAGCTGCTGCTGCTGAGAACAGTCCTCGGCGTGTGTGCGTGGGCGTGGCGGAGTGCGAAGAATCCTCCTCCTGGCCCTAGTGAGAAAGCAGGGCCAATGCACAGCAAACCGTGGGGATGTTGGCAATAGCGCGTAGATCGCCCGAGTAGGTGCTCTGACGTTATACCCCCTATGCGGATGTTCTTGTCCATGTCCTCCTCCTCCTCCTCCTCCTCCTCCTCCTCCTCCTCCTCCTCCTCCTCCTCCTTTCCCCCCGTCTCGCCACGAAGGAGAGGGCCCCCGAGCGTGTTTGTTGGTCGCCGGCCTCGGGCCCCTCGGACCCTCCCTGGCCCGAGGGGCTGTCAGAGGGCGTCTCGGGACGGAGGCTTGGGGCCCAGGGGAAGCCCCCGGGGTCCAGGACCCGTTTCCAACGGGCCGGTGATGTCGGATGCACGTCTGGAGCCGGTGCGACCTCCTGGTGCGGGCACACTGGGAGTTCCCAGGTGGCTGGGTGCGATGCGATGATTAGCAGCGCTTTCCGCGCTCGGGTTTGGCCTCCCCGCGGCCCCGGAGTGTCGCGCACCAGACGTCGCTGTTGCCCAAGGTCACTCGTTGCGTGCAGCCGATGCCAATGGGGGGGGGCCTAAATGAGGGGTGGAGGAACGGGCCCCGAAGGGGCCATTTGTCAGGAGGAGAAACAAAAAACACAGACACAATTCATCGTCGATCCCCCAGAAGATATAGAAAAATATGGGCAGTGGGGGGGAAGTCGAAAGCCCCCCAAAAAATATGGGAAAACAGGGGGATCTTCTCATTTGTGTGTGTGTTTATTTATGTGTGTGTCCTGGGGGCCCAGTTACTTTGGTGCCCCTGCTGGCGCTCAGAGGGCCGCTGTGGGGCCCTTTCCTTCGCCCCCCCCACCCGCACGGGGGGGGCCCGCTGGCCTCCTGCCAACAGGCTGGCCCAGCCACGTCGCCTCTCATGACGGGCCTGTTGTCCGCCACCACCACCACAAGTTGGAGGGGGAGGGGGTTCTCCTCCTCCTCCTCCTCCTCCTCCTCCTCCTCCTCCTCCTCCTCCTCCTCCTCCTCCTCCTCCTCCTTCCCCCCTCCAACCTATGGTGGTGGTGGTGGTGGAAAACAGGCCCATCATCTCAGTCGCTCCAGGCTTCCCAGATGGGGGCCGAGTCGATGGGGTCGGGGGCTCGCGCCACGTCGCCGATGCTCGGCGATGCAGGAGGAGGAGGAGGAGGAGGAGGAGGAGGAGGTAGGTCGGAGGAGGAGGAGGAGTAGGAGTAGGAGTAGGAGGAGGAGGAGGAGGAGGAGGAGGAGGAGGAGGAGGAGGTAGGAGGTAGGAGTATACAGATCGGTGGTAGGCCCCCGATAGCCAATCCGTCTCGCACGTTCCTGGGCGGGGTGGGCTATCGCACCCATGATATCGGCAATCGATGGATGATCGGGGGTCAGTCCATCGCCCCCTAAAGGTGCCCCTCGAGGAACTGAGGGGGTGAGGAGGGGGAGGCGGCGGAGGAGGAGAGCCGTGGTCGGAAA
Source organism: Prorocentrum cordatum (assembly GCA_963575745.1). Taxonomy (NCBI): domain Eukaryota; class Dinophyceae; order Prorocentrales; family Prorocentraceae; genus Prorocentrum; species Prorocentrum cordatum. Next base: position 238,798 of record CAUYUJ010017290.1, read on the forward strand.
GCAGATCCGTGTCCGCGGCCTCGCGGGCCAGGCCCACCAGCATCCATCGCGTGGGTACCCGTCGTGCCTTCTCGGCGGAATGCATCGTGCGACCGCGCACTCGCAGGATGGAGAGGGTATTGTGCAGCCTCCCAGATGGGTCCGAGCATATGGGTCGGAGGTTCGCGCCGCATCGCCGATACATTAGCGACGCATCGCCGATGCATCGGCAATGCATCGTCGACGTCGCCGTCCTTCCTGACCATTCCTCGTCCCGCCCCACGTTCGTCCTTCCCTCCTGATTCACCCTCCCTCCCTTCTAACCCTGCCTCTTTCCGCCCCCCGTCTGCTGCCCCCCGCTCCGGGCGCCAGGAGGGGCACGATACGGCTAGCCCGGCACCTGGGGCAAGAGTTTTGTCAATGCCCCCACTCTAGCCCCACGGTGGGACTGTGGCGTGGGCATTGGCACGGGTAACACCTCGATCGCTTACATAGTTAGTGAACGAACAATTGCATAAACACAAAAATTCTACTTGCTTCCAGGGTGCCCTGGGTTTCTTGGATTTCAAAGGTTCTGCTATGGAAAGCGTGACGTTCCCGTACCAAAAATCCATGGACGTCCTGGGGTGTCAGGCTTGGGTTTCTTGTGGAAGGTCTCTTGTGGTCGAGCCCCTACTGTAAACATAAAAACTCGGAGGGCGCGCCAGGGGCGTGCGGCGCCAGAGGCGTCGCCAAGGAGGGTCCAGCGCCGATCCGAGAAATCCGCGTGGACCTCCGAGTTTTTATGTTTCTGCCATTGTTCGTGCCCCTAATATTCGTCATCGTCGTCCTCGTCGCCGCCCCCCATCATTCTAGGCCACTTAGATGGGGTCGGAGTAGATGGGGTCGGAGGATCGCGCCACATCGCCGATGCATCGGCGATGCGTCTCGATGCGGAGCCCGATGTGCTCCACGTCAATGTCGTGGATGTATCCCCGACGCCGCTTGTGCATGGCCGATGCATCGCCGATGCATCGGCGATGCATCGCCGATGTATCGGCGATGCGGCGAGAGCTTCCGACCCCATCTACTCGGACCCCATCTAGGAGGCCTCTAATCATTCAAGGGGGGAAAATCCACATGGACTGGACAATTGGCGTTTGCTGAGCTGCCTTGGGCGTTTGCTGAACAGCCCTGCCCTGTTCGGTTCCTTCAGTTGGTGCGTTTAGTAAACGGCCTCGCTTGTCGGGGTGGTTATTCTGGGGGTGGACTTGTTGCCCTCTACTCCTCCACACCCTCCTCCTGTTCGGTTCCTTCAGTGAGGGCGTTTAGTACACGGCCTCGCTTGTCGGGGTGGTTATCCGTAAGGGCTTCGCCCCCTGCCGCCGGCCCCCTCTCTCGGAGAATGGGCCATGGAAGAGCTAAGTCATGAGGCCTTGGCGCTGTCGTGAAGCAGTATCGAAACTTCATGCGAAGCCGAGTCGCAATCAGCAAAACCAACTGATCACAAGAGGGGTTACCACACCTGGCGATTGGTAAGACGTGTATGGTTTAAGGGCTTGGTTACCACACCTTGCGATGAAAGGGCCGAGGGAGTTCTCGCAGTTTGGGTTACCACGCCTTGCGATGGATGTGCGTGATGGGTTGGAATTTCAGAAATGTGACAAATCCCCTTTGTTTTTGGACCCTGACCCCACGGATCTGCGTAAGGGGTGGCGCCGAATTTCAGAAATGTGGCAAGTCTCATGTGTTTTTGGACCCTGACCCCGCGGATCTGCGTGAGGGGTGGCACCGAATTTCAGAAATGTTGCAAATCCCATGTGTTTTTGGACCCTGACCCCGCGGATCTGCGTGAGGGGTGGCACCGAATTTCAGAAATGTGGCAAATCCCATGTGTTTTTGGACCCTGACCCCGCGGATCTGCGTGAGGGGTGGCACCGAATTTCAGAAATGTGGCAAATCCCATGTGTTTTTGGACCCTGACCCCGCGGATCTGCGTGAGGGGTGGCACCGAATTTCAGAAATGTGGCAAGTCTCATGTGTTTTTGGACCCTGACCCCGCGGATCTGCGTGAGGGGTGGCACCGAATTTCAGAAATGTGGCAAATCCCTTGTGTTTTTGGACCCTGACCCCGCGGATCTGCGTGAGGGGTGGCACCGAATTTCAGAAATGTGGCAAATCCCTTGTGTTTTTGGACCCTGACCCCGCGGATCTGCGTGAGGGGTGTCGATTTCGAGCCCCCCCAGCAATTCAGACAACGCGCCCAGGGGACGCTAAAAATCCGTTTGGGCCTCCCCCCCCCTCGCGCGGTCAATCAACTAGTTACAGTAACCAGCAAGAAGCAGAACTGTAACACTGGAAACTACAAGCTACAACTGGTACTGGAAACTGCGAACCCGTGCCTACAGCCTGGTGGCCCCACAATGGGGCCGGCGGAT
>CAUYUJ010017291.1:0-12500 GCA_963575745.1 Prorocentrum cordatum
ATGATGCTGATGATGTTGATGATGATGGTGATCGTGGTAGTGCTGATGTTGCTGATGATCATGCGGCGGCTACTGCTGCAGCTGATGATGGAGATGATGTTGATGATGCTGATACTGATTATTATTATGATGGGGGTGATGATAATGATGATGCTGGTGATGCTGATGCTGCTCATGATGACGATGTGGATGCTGCTGCTGATGATGATGATGATGATGATGATGATGATGCGGATGATGCTGATGATGCTGTTGATGCTGATGGTGATGACGAGGATGATGCTGATGGTGATGATTATGATGCTGATGATGACTATGCTGCTGATGGTGATGCTGATACTGATGATGCTGATGATGCTGATGCTGCCGATGATAGTGACGATGATGATGATGTTGTTGTTGATGGTGATGTGATGCCGGTGACGACGACGATTACGATGATGATGATGATGCTGATGCTGATGCTGATGCTGATGATGCTGATGATGATGATACTGATGCAATTGATGATGGTGGTTATGATGGTGATGATGGTGATTACGATGACGATGATGATGGACAGAAGTCGAACGTCGACGACAATCGACGAAGAAACGACGACGAACGCATGTCGACGAAACTCGACGTCAAAATATACGGAACCGACAGTCGTAGAAGATTTGTAAAACAAGTGAACGAGCATCGCGCGTTGTCGAAGATCAAGGAAGACTCGGTGAGAAACGAACGCCCACGGAAGACGGCAAAAATACGAATGTCGAATGGGGATCAGTGAAGTGTCGACGGACGAGGAAGGCCGACGATAATCGCAGAGAAATCTCCGACAGTCCACTGTCGACAAAAGACACCTTGACGGGGGGCGAAGATTGACGAGACTCGTGCTGCCAGCGCTGTTGCAAGGAAGGTGGCTCCGAACGTGCTGGTTCGCTCCAGGGCTGTTTCGCGTTGCCGGCGCTGCGTGCAAAAATCCAGTGGGGAGGGGAGCGTGCCGCCTCGCCTTCGGTGCACTTCATGGTGCCGGTGCAGGTGCTGCCCGCAGAAGCTCTCCCCAGAGTGCGACGCATTGCAGTTCGTCTGCACTGCGTTGCGCTGCGTTTCGTTGCGGCATGTTGCGTTGCACTGCGTTGCAGTGTGTTGCGTTGCTTCCGTGGCACTCTTTTGCTTTCTTTCCCGTCGGGCTCCCCCATCCTTCTTCGTCCTCCTCCTCCCCTCCTCGCGCCTCCATCCTTCTCGTCTTTTTTCCGATCTTCCTTTTCCGCTTTCCCCCGTCCTTCCTTGCCAGGATTCAACTCATGGGGCCGCGGTTCGCTATCGATTTGAATCCCGCATGCTTGCAATGCGTTGCATTGCGCTGCATCCTGTTGCAACGTACTGTGCTGCATTGCAATGCGTGGCGTTGCGCTGCATTGCAGTCCTCCGCCCTCCCATCCCCCCTCCCCCCTTTTCCTCCCTCGTCCTCCTCCTCCCTTTTTCGCTCCCTCTTTCTGATCCCTCCCCTTCCCTCTCCTCCCTCCTCCATCGCTTCCTCGTTCCTCTTCCCTCGCCTCCTTTTGTCCTCCTGCTGCTTCTTCGGGGCGAAAGGCGGGGGGGGGGGCGTGAGCGGGCAGAGGGCGAAGACGAGGATTGACTGGGCTGTGGAATGTGGGTCTGAGCCCCCTGGGGTGGCTGATGGGGTCTCGCGCGAGGCCCTGCGGGGCCGTGCTGGAGGCAGCTCTTAGGCTTCTGGGGGGGCGCCCACGGGGCGCCTCTTCGGGGGCTTCTGGGGCGCCCTGGAGGGCCTCTTCGGGTTTCTCGGGGGCTTCTCCCTCCCGATCCTCCCCCCTCCTCCTTTCCATCGTCGTCGTCGTCGTCGTCGTCCTCCTCCTCCTCCTCCTCCTCCTCTTCCTCCTCCTCCTCGTCCTCCTCTTCCTCTTCTCCCTCCTCCTCCCTCCTTTCTCGTCGCCTCCCTCCAGCAGCTTGCGGCCGAAAGCCTGGCGGTTTCTCTCGGGTGCCCGGGGCCCAACTCGGGCCCCCCGCTTTTTGTTCCTCTCCCCCGCCGTGGAAGCGCGATGTGGAACGAGAGCGTGGGCGCAGCGCGGTGTTCGAACAAGGCGTGCCTGTCGCTGTTCGATGGGGCAGCGGGCGTGTCGTAAGCGCAGAAGAGACCGTGCTGCGGGAGAGAGGCGTTGTCGGACATGCGCGGAGGAGCGTCGGAAGAGGACGCTCAAGTCGAACAGTCGGAAACAAAAGGCAGATGCATAATCGAAGCCGTTGACATGCTGCGCGCCAGAATGCGGGGTGACTTTTTGACATGCAGGCCATTTGAACCGCGGCCGGGTGGAAAGCCATCGGGCGAGGAAAGGGGCGTTTAGTGGTGTGCGGGGGCTGTAGCAGGCGCGGCGCGACCGCAAAGGGAGTGGCCGACGCGGTGAAACGGTGGGTAACATTGGCGCGCGCGTCGTGCGATATGGAGCTTCCGCGACAGGAGCGCATAGGCGACAGACAGGAAGGCGATCATTTCGCGAGCAAGAGTAAAGTTGTACGCGCGGGCTGCTCGGGCTGGGGCTTCACGGCGCGAAGTGGGCAAGCGTGCGAGTGCTTCGATACCTGTGTGGGGAGCTTGTAGGAATAAAACTTCCCACGCGCGATGACGTCTCGGCGGTGTCTTCGTGCTTTTTTAGCAGTTAAGTTTTGGGACTGATTTGCGTGAGCGCTCCCGCTTTTACAGTTGCTGCCGTTGCGCCCCCCAGCGGAACAGTGTCAACCCGCAGGTAGAGCGCGCGGCAGCATGGCGGGATGCGCAGGGGCGCAGGAGAACGCCCAGATGACACAGGAGCACCTCCGAACGCGCTCGAGCTCGGCAGAGCGCGCAGGAACGCGGCGGCGTATTGCGGCACCGTGACGCACAGAAACACGGCAGACATCATAGCAGCATGGTAGACCACGCAGGGGCACGGCATACCACACATAACACAAAGGAACACGGCAGAGCATGCAGGAGTTCGGCAGTCCACGCGGGGGCGCGGCTGAACGCGCGGGGGCATGGCAGAGCGCAGAGGCGCGCGCGCGCGCTCAAACGCACAGGGGCATGGCGGGAAAACATCGGAGCACGGCGGAAAACGCTGGGGCACGGCAGAGCACGCCAAGAGCAGTGCCGCAGGAGGACGTCAGATCAGTAGAGCATGACATATCGCCAGACAGCGTCAGATCACAGGGGCCCGCCGCGCCGCCGTGGCGCGGGTCTTGCCTTGCATGCGAGTGCCCATTTTCGCCTTCCGTCCGAGTCCTTCGGCGCGTCGCCATGATCGCGGCAGCGCTCTTGCTCCGCTGCCGTTCGTCGGTTCGAGTTCGACGAGCTGTTCTCGATGGCCCTCTAGATCTGCAAGGCGCCGTGCCACTCGCGACCTGTTCTGTTCCTGTGTCCGGGTGCTGGCGTCGCCTTCTGCTGTTCGCTTCGGTTCGCTGGTCTCCTCGTCGCTTCCTGCCGGTCGTGCTCGTTGCTCGGCGCCTTCTGGGCGCGTTGTGCGTCGAGGTCCTCCTTGTTCGAACGAGGGGGGCGTCGCTTTCAGTGGCTCTTCTAATTTGTTGGGGGGATTTTGGTGACAGAAAACTTGGCGCAGGCTGGCTCGGGGCGAAAGCGCCGCTGGGCAATGTGGGCGCTGGGCCAGAGGATGCAGCGAAAGGGCCAATGCAAAATTGTTCGCCGTCGCCCGGCAACCGCCTTTGGACTGGGCTCTCAACGCGTCGCTGCCGCCCGCGCTTCGTCAAAAGGAGTGCTTGAGAAAACGAATGACGAGCTCTTGCCCCCTCGCGGGCTCGCCGCCCGCGCCCGGGATATGCGGGAAGTGTTCGACGCGGCAGGTTTGGGGACATTCCTGCCAGACATGGTTGCGACGAAAGATCATGTTTCCATGAGTGCTCGCATGTTTGCCGCGGGGCCTACGCCCGAATCCACTAGTTTGTCGATTCAGCATGGCCGATGCATGGGCCAGCTCGCGGCTGGGAAATCCGAGCGTTTTCCCCGGGTCGACGCCCATGGCGACGTGCTTCGGCAAGTCGCGCGGCGGCCGAGAGTTTCTCGCTCGGGCGGTGCGCGCGATGGCGGCGGCGCCTATTGAGACAGCGTGGGTCGATGGCGCTGGCCGCCGGGCGCGTCGTCGCATGGGCGGGGCGTTGACGTGGGCAGCGTCAGGCGCTGTCAGGGGATCACGGGGTCGTCTCCAGCATTGGCTCTATTTGCCCACGCCTGGAAAGCGCAGAAACATTGTTCGCACTGGGGCCTCCGTGGCGGCTTCAGCGACGAAACTGAAGCGGTTGATCAGAGGCTGGTCCGCCGGGCGAAAATCTGCGCCGAACGCGCCCGCGACGCGTGGCGAGAGGGTGGCGTTGTTTCGTGGCGGAGCGGCTGCTTTGAGATCCTTGAGCCAGCCCGTTCCTCCGTTGCCGAGGCAGCCTTTCTTCGCGCGGCCAGACGGGCAGACGCACTCCGCGATGCGGAGTCGTCGCGCCCTCCTCGCGCATGCGCGCTTGGCGGAGGCGTGCGCGCCGATGTCTGCCAAGGGCGTTCCCGTCCCGACTTTCGTGGGCACGCGCCCCGACTAGAGCGCAGCGCCAAGGGGGATATGCGCCAGCGTGCGTCGTCGGACTGGCGCCGCGGAGGATCTCGGGGCAGCCGCTGGGCTTCGAGATGCGAGCGACGCCGCTTTGCATGGCGCTCAGGGGGGGCGCCTTCGATGCGTCGGACATGCGACGCCGCTTAGCATGGCATTCATGCAGGGGGGCGCCTTCGATGCATCGGAATGGCAGCGGTCGCGCAAATGCCGGGTCGAGCACGGCATGGGTCCGCGCGTGTGGGCCATTGCGAATTCCATGTAGGATTAAAGTTGTGGCGCCCGCATCTGCGGCCCGTTTGGTCGGGCCATCGGCGAGCGGAAAGTTTGGCGCGGATTTCGCGTGCGCGGTGGGTTTTGCGATGCTCTGCTGTTCTTGGCGTTCGCGTGGCCTCCAAGCTACTGGGGGCGCGCGTCGCTTGTTTTTTGCGTGAAAAAATGAAGAGTCGGCGGGCGCGTTGCGTGGCCCATCTAGTGATGTCTTTTCCCTGGCGTTTCATCGGTGCTCTCTTCATTCTGTTCGAACCTTCATCGGGTCAGCGTCTGCGCGTGGAAATCCCCCGTGCCCCCTCCGCCTCTCCTCGCGCGCGCTGTCTTCAGAGGCAGTTTTGGAGCCTCTTGGGGCCTCTTTGGTTCCTCTTGGAGGCTTATTTGGGGCCTCCGGGGACTCCCGGGGAATTCTCGGACTGCCGGGTGAGCGCGTTAGTGCAGCAGCTTCGCGGAAGACTGCGTGAGTGCAGCCGGTCTTCGCCCGCGGGTAGTCGACCGGGGCGCGTCGCGGCTTCTCGACGCATTGGCGCTGCGGGATTCTTCGCTCACCATGCGGGGCCTGCTCATCTATGGCTGCAAGTTCCAGTTCCTGCGCGCTCGGCAAAATGCGCGACTGAACGAGATGGCGCCCCTTGAGCTTCACTCGACATTCGCTGAGCTAGAAGATGCGGAGGAAGACAGTTGATCAATTCGTCTTCTGCATTGGCAGCTGCGACCCAGCGACCAATCTGAGCCTGCAGTCGCCAGGGGAAGGCGCTTGGGAGGTGCCCGCGGGTAGCCCGGGTAAGGCATTTTGGAGGAGCCTGTGGGCAGCCCGGGAGAGGCGCCTTGGAGGTGTCTGCGGGTGTCCCGGGCGAGGCGCCATGCTGGGCGCTGCGTCCCTCGTGAAGTTTCACGCGGGGCGATGCAGTCCCATGTCTCTTCTCAACCTCATTCTCGCGCGCGTGTTGCCTAGTTGCTCCTGGTCGTTTTGCGGCGCTTCGCGGAGATGGGTGCGACCGCCCCTTTTCCCGCGTGTCGCGACGACCTCGTTGGTTTCACCGTCGCGCGCGATGAGGAAACATCCTTCTCGCACCTCGATGATTTCAAGGGTGCCCTGTGGACCTGCGCACGCCGCGATTGCGATGCGGATGTCTGAACAATTTGCAATGCGGTGCAGCGTGGGCATCGCGCCTCCAGTGCGCAAATCACGTGCGCATGCGTTTCTCAGCAATGGCGATTCGGCTCAAGTGTGGGTTTGCACCATGCATTTTCGTATGATTTTCGAAGTGCTTTTGCTGGCCCCCCGAATATCCTGCGACGCGCTGATGTGCTCTACCATGCGATTCGGTGCTGATCTTCTGCGCGTTTCTGAGCTGCGACATGGGTATCCGGCGCCGCGAATCTCCCGCCGCTCTTTTCGAAGAACGCTCAAACATGTTCTCTGAAGGCAGCCGTGCTGGCATCGTCGGCGCTTTCGGGAACTTGTCAGATCGGCCTGCTTTCGCTCGAGATTGTATGTCAACCAGCGAAACGCGCGTTACTCCACCGCGGATGTTGGAGGCGCCTATGACCTCGATGTTCATGGCAGTTGTTCCGGGCGGTGGGCCAGCCAACCAGGTTCTGAACGCGACCATCTAGGTGCGCGAGCCGCGCATTGAAGCGGTTGGCGACAGGACGCTGGCGCAATGGCAGATTATGCGCCATAGAAACTTGGCGCAATGGCAGATTTTTGCGCGAGATTTTAGTGTCCGAGGTGGCGAGATGTTGCTGGATGCGTCGGGTTTATTGCAGGGATTTTACTCGCCGTGTCAAGGCGCGCCACCTCGACGGTCGTCGCGAGCGAGAGTTTGTGGGGAGAGCTCGCCGGCGGCGCGCTCGATATCGCGTGGTCGGAGCACCGTTTGTCGAACATCGTGCCAATCGTCTTGTTCGTTTGCGAGACATGAGTGCAGAGTGCGCCCGCGCACCAGTGGCGCTCCCATGCGTCGTGGAACTGATCGCCCATGGTGCAGGTGGAGCACCCCCTGTACTTCGCGCGCGCACGTGCACGTCGCGGTACCGTAAGTCATCGGATTCGCCTGTGGACTTGCTGCAATTGCGCGCCCGTGTGCCAATGTGCCCCGATGCGCGGGCCGATCCGAGCACCTGGCAATCGTGGAATTACATTATGTTCCTACTGCTCGTGTTCGAAAGCATCCGGGAAGGTCTTCATGCGGCCAATATGTCCGCCTGCAGTGCGTCGATAATTTCGCATCCCGTGTCTTCCGGAGTTGGTCGCACAAGTAAGTCACTGCCGTTCTGCTGTTCTCTTGTGCGTTCTCCCCTCGTTTACGTGCTCTGTGTGTTCTGGCTTGCTCCTGTCTGTTCTGGTTTGCTCCTATGTGTTCTGTTGTGCTCCTGCGGGTTTTGCCGTGTCCCTGTGCGTTTCCCTGTGCTGCTGTGTGTTCTCTGCGTTCTGCCGTGCTTCCCCTGTGAATTCCGCCGGGCCCCTGTGTGTCTTGCTCCGCTCCTCAGTGTCACGCCGTGCCCTGGGATGTTCTGCGTGCGCCGTTCTCTAACGCGTGCTAGTTTGCCCCCTGTGGCTCCTGACGGGCCCCCGCGCATGCTGCCGTGTTCCTGTGCAACCTGCTGTGGTTCAGTGCCTTCAGTGCGTTCTGACGTTGTCCTGTGCGTTGCTGTGTTCAGCATGACAGACAGCGGCAGCGCAGCAAACCAGTTCAGCTGTCCAGAACAGCGTGTCACAGGAGGACAGGGGGCAATGACACCACGGCAGACTATTTCACTTCGACATCACCACACAAGAAGCAGGCACGGGAGGCTCAAGCAGCGTCGCTTGCCGCGTTTCCTCGCGCACCCTCTCCCTGCGCGCGCGACCGCGCGCGATCCCATCTAGCATCGGGTGCCCTTGCTTGCTCGTTCTAGACATATCTTTACGAGATGCCGTGGGAACCCTGATCATCGAAGCAGGCGCTGGAGTTCCAGGTCGCTGCGAAAAAGGTGGACACAACGGTGGGGCCGATCCAGCGCTATGCTAGCGCATGATCTTGAAAAACGGTTCGGGGTTCGCGTTGCAAGCGGCGACAGGCGCGCCGTCTCAGTGGAACGGAATGCCGTAAGAAGTCGCCCATGCGATTGGTTTTCGCCGCGGATGTGTAAAACCATGCGCAGGGTTCGCGAAAAAGGGGGTTGAGGCCACCTGCCTTGCTCGCGTTGCGCGCGACGGCGCTCTCGCCCGCGCGCCGCGAGCATTTCCGACGCACGCGCTCGCAGACAATTCCGTCATCCACGGTGATAATTTCCAGCAGGTGGCTGACGACGCGCTCTTCGACATCGCCGGCGTGGTGCACAGCGGCGGCGCGCCGCCTGCAGTGGCGCACGGGAGTGCGCCGCCGCGTCGTACTGTGGAGCTCTTTGGCGAAGATTCGCTCGCGACCGTGGACCTTGTCCGAGAACTCGCTGCCGTGGGACTTTCTCCGGACGCCGGCGTGGTGATTGTCTCCGCGAAGATGCGCGAGTGCTGCGGCGTGGCGAATGTGGAGACTGCGCGCCTCTCTCGCGTGATCGTCGACATTCTGCGGGGCTATTCCACGCGAAGACGGAGGGGTCTCCAGCGAAGAAGGTGTGAATAAGCGACGTCTTGAACGCCGCCGCGATCGACGCCGTGAAGAGCTTTCCCGGCGATGCCGCTGCGCGCGTGAAATCCGCCATGGCGCCGCTCGCGATGGGCTCTTTGAGAAGTATATTTGGGCGACGACCGACGTGGGTTCCTTTCGTCTCCCAGTTCTGTTTCGCGACAAGACAGGCAATCAGCTCGGATCTGTATGGTCTGCCGCGTTCCTCGCCGCGATCCCGCGCGACGTCGATGAGCTGAGCGCGCTGTGGGGCGCGGAGGCGGCGGCGATGCCCCGCGGGATTTTTTTGGGGGAGTGATTGTCTGAACGCCCTGAACGCTAAAGCTAAAACCTTGATTTAGTGTCTTATTTGTTGGGATTTTGTTTTATGAGTTTTTGTTCGGAATTTTCTGGGCGCCCTGAACGCTAGGAAGCTGGGGAGTGGTTGTTCTGGGCCTTGCGCCTGGAGACCTGGGCGCGCGCAGAGATTGCTCTGTCCCGATGCTGTGGGCCGCCCGGGGCGGCGTCGCAGTGGGCATTCCCACGCGCGCGGCATGTGTATCAGGAGGGGGAAAAAACAAACAGACAGAATTAATCTTCGATTCCCCAGAAAATATGGGAAACTATGGAAGTGGGGGGGAACACAACAACCCAGAACATATGAGAAAATATGGGGAATCTTTTTATGTGTATGTATTTATTTGTGTGTCCCAGGGCCCCTTCATATAGTGGCGCCCGCGTGTGTACCTTTAGCAACTTCCCAGCCGCGCGGGTTCCGCGGGCGCCGCGGCGAGGGGAGTCGAGGGGCGCTTGCTTTCTGTCTGCTTTCCCGACCGCCTCCGGCGAAAACGCGACAAGTATCAGTTCGCTCATTGATTTCTGCCATTCCGGGCCCCACGCGAGCCCCGAGATGATGTAAACAACGCCTCCCAGACGAGCGAAAGATATGATGTCGCTAGGGGCACGCTCGCCACTGTATGAAAGGTCGCCAGCACTGGCTTTGCACAAACAACCGTTCCGCTTGCGATATCCTCCCAACGCATTACTGCTGGAGGCTTTGCCCTGCAATAACTTTCAAGCAAGCGATCTTTCATCATCGCGTGGTACGCGGTGTTGCTCTGTCGTGCTGGGCTGGGCTGCTCTGACGCCAGTGCGTGCGCCTGAAGACCCACGCGGGGTCGGCAGATTAGGATGAACAGTGGCGACGACGATGATCATGCTGATGATGCTGCTGCTGCTGCTGCTGCTGATGCGGATGCTGCTGCTGATGATGCCGATTCTGATGATGATGGCGGTGGTGGTTTTGGTGATGGTGCGGCTGATGATGTTGATGCTTATGCTGCTGATTATGATCATATTGATGTGATGATGCGGATGAGGATGATGATGATGGTGATGCTGCTGCTGATGCTGATGCTGATGCTGATGATGATGATGATGATGGTTATGGGGGTGTTGATGATGACGATGCAGATGGTCATGCTGATGATGGTAATGATGATGATGGAGATGATGATGATGATGATGATGATGATGATGCTGATGATGATGATGATGATGATGATGCTGATGTTGATGATGAAGATGCTGATGCTGATGCTGATGCTGGTGATGATGATGATGCGGCTGGTGATGACAATTGTGAAGATGATGCTGATGAGGAAGCTGATGATGATGATGATGATGCTGATGCTGATGATGATGATGATGATGACGATGATGATGGTGATGATGATGATAATGATGATGATGCTGCTGCTGATGATGAGGGTGATGATGATGATGCTGATGCTGATGATGATGATGATGATGATGATGATGATGAAAAACATGTTGTTGATTATAATGAGGATGATGCTAATGCTGATGATGCTGATGCTGCTGATGATGATGCTGATGCTGATGCTGATGATGATGAGGATGATGATGATGATGATGCTGATGCTGATGCTGATGCTGATGCTGATGCTGATGCTATGATGATGATGATGATGATGATGATGATGATGATGATGATGATGATGAGGATGCTGATGATGATGATGATGATGATGATGATGATGATGATGATGATGATGATGATGATGATGATGATGACGAGGAGGAGAATAAGAAGGAGGAGGAGGAGGACGTGGAAGAGGTGGAGGAGGAGGAGGAGGAGGAGGACGAGGAAGAAGAGGAAGAGGAGGAAGGAGGAGAAAGGAGGAGGAGGAGGAGGAGGAGGAGGAGGAGGAGGAGGAGGAGACGCAGCATATGGAGAAGCAGGAGGAGGACAGGCAGGAGGGTTGCAGAGGACCAGGAGCAGGAGGAGAATGAGGAAGAGGCCTGCGCGACCGGGCAGCCGGGACCCCCCCCCCCCGCGCGTCGTGTGCAATTCCGCCCGCCAGGGAGGCGGGGCCCGCGCCCGCTTTTTGGCGCCGTGATGGGCGCGGGTCCGCTGGTTCGAGTTCCCTGCATGCATGCAAGGATTGTCGAGGCGGGTGGCACGTGCCGGCGACGAGGTTGGGCGGCGCGGGGACTGGGAAAGAGGAAGACGATGAGGAGGAGGAGGAGGAGGAGGACGTGGAGGAGGAGGAGGAGGAGGAGGAGGAGGAGGAGGAGGAGGAGAGGAGGAGGAGGAGGACTGAGGAGGAGGAGGAGGCGGAGGAGGAGGAGGAAGAAGAAGACGAATAAGAAGAAGACGAATACTAATCAGAAAAAAAATAATAATACTAATAATACGAACCATGATCATGCTATGAATAATAATAAGAATAATCATAATGATAATATGAAGAGGAGGAGTAGGAGGAGGAGGAAGAGGACGAGGAGGTGGAGGTGGAGGTGGAGAAAGAGGAGGAGGAGGAAGAGGAGGAGGAGGACGAAGAGGAGGAGGAGGAATACTAACAATAAGAAGCATGCGAGTCATATCAGTAGTGCCAATCGCAATATTATTGTTAGTACTTTTTCGAGAATGCGAATCAGTATAATAACGCCAAAACATTGAATATTAAAAAGCATCCTCATGCCAAGACTTACACTTGCTCTAAGAACATGAAGAATACGACTGATCATACGATTTAGCAGCATAAAAATACCAATGAGGATAATACCAATAATAATCATGATGATCGAACCATCACGAATACTAATGACAGTACGACCCATTATGATATTACTACTTGGTTTATTTATACTAGACATACTAATGTTACTATTAGTGCTACTACTATTGCTACTGCTACTGCTACTACTACTACTACTACTACTACTACTACTACTACTACTACTACTACTACTACGGCTACTACTACGACTACTACTACTACTACTACTAGTACTACTACTACTTCTACTTCTACTACTACTACTACTACTACTACTACTACTACTAATACGACTACTACTACTACTATTGCTACACATACGAATACACAGGCTAATGCTACTGATACTGTTCTGCATACGAACAATACTACTAACACAACTGACATTACTATTAATACAACGCGCTATTCGTAGTTATATTACGTATATTAGTAATGTGGATAATACTAGTAATACTAGTACTACTACTAATAATAATGGTACACACAATTCATGTAACACTGATGTTAATGAAACGCGGAGGAGGGGGGGGGAGGAGGAGGAGGAGGAGAAGGAGGAGGAGGAGGAGGAGGAGGTGGAGGAGGAGGAAGAGGAACATGCTCAGGAGGAGGTTGACGAGCAGGCTGACGAGGAGGAGAAGGAGGAGGAGGAGAGGAGGAGGAGAAGGGAGGAGGGATGGGGGATAGAGCAGGGGAGGAGGAGGGAGGAGGAGGAGGAAGAGGAGGAGGAGAAGGATGAGGAGGAGGAGGATGATGAGGAGGGGGGGGGATGATGAGAGGGGGAGGAGGAGGAGGAGGAGGAGGAGGAGGAGGAGGAGGAGGAGGAGGAGGAGGAGGAGGAGGAGGAGGAGGAGGAGGAGGAGGAGGAGGAGGAGGAGGAGGAGGAGGAGGCGGAGGAAGAAGAAGAAGAAAAAGAGGAAGAAGAAGAATACGAAGAAGAAGAATAATAAGAATAAGAAGAAGAA
>CAUYUJ010017291.1:17500-36312 GCA_963575745.1 Prorocentrum cordatum
GCGGCGCCACGTCTATCCCCAGTGCCTGGGCATCCTCAGCAGGAGCCTGGGCAGACCCCGACACGGAAGCGGGTAGCCCAGGCACTAGGGCAGGGGCTGCACGGCTCGCAATTTGCGGGGCAGCCCTGTGGTGGTGAGGCGGAGTTTGCCCACTCTGCCTAAGGGCGCCAGGCAGGCTGGCCTCCCTATTGGCAGGAGAAACTAAAAGAGAGGCGAGCGGAGCTTCGTCTTCCTGTCGTACCAGAGCGTCCTTCTCCAGACGGCTCAAGGCCAACACCACAACCTGAGGCTGCTCTGGGACGACCGAAGCGGGGCTACACAGCTCGCGTCAGCGCTGGAGGCAGCGGGAATTGCGCTGACGGCAGCGCCCTCTCCCAACCTTAGGCTGCCGAGGTGTGAGGTGGCTCGAGTCAGCTCGAGCATTGCATCTTGCGCGGCAGTACTCAAAGGAGGCGGTGTTCGCCCCTTGAACAGTGAGACGCCAGGTTGGCAGGTCTCAGGCAAAGGGCCAGACAGCACTTGGCGAGTTAAATGCGGGGCTTCGTCCTCCTGGCGATCCAGAGCATCCTTCTCTCGAGAAACAAACGAACGCTCGAACCCGTCGAGATGCTCTGGCACGGCAGGTGGGTCATCGCGGCCTGTGGGGCCGTGACTGGCTGCGTTGAAGTCGTCTGCCTGCTGCACTGCTGAGGATGGGCTACGCTGACCTTCGCCAACGCCCCCCGAAGCTGTGGCAGCGGTGAACGGGTGCAGGGAGCATTCTCCAGGACAGTCGTCCTCGGGAGTCGCAATAAAAACTTTGATCCCGTTCTTGCCGTGCTGCGGGTGGATCCCTCGGAGGACGCGATTCCACTTCCACTGCTGTCGGCTGTCACGGAAACCTTTGCACCGACATCGGTACAGGTACACGAGAAACAAACAATGCTGTGGCGTTGACTCGCCACCCGTTCTAAGTCTTAGGCCGAATATGATCCCCAGGCATCTTCTGGGCGGGTGCCTGGGTGCGCTCATGAGGGAGGTCGAAAAGTCTGACCGCCTCGAGGCACGGCAACACTTGACGCATCGCCAGAGCCCAGCGATCCACGAATTGTTGCACTCCTCCGGCGCGAATCTGCCCACAGCGTCCTTTGACATCGGTCTGTACTCCACCTCGCCATCCGCCTTAAGTGGCGGGATAAGCGGTAACACCTTCATGGCAAGGCGGCAGAAAGCAGAGACAAAATGGACCTGCTCATCGACCGTGGCAAAGGCCTCGTCGTCGCGCTCATGTGGTGCAAGGGCGGCCTTCGCTCCTCGGTCGGCGAAGTGGTTGCCAACCGTTATGGAACGTTCATGGTCAGTGAGGCTGTCGTCGTTGAGAGACTGATGCGCCTTGACCTTATAAAGTTCAGATATAAGGCTGACTCCTTCGTGCCTATGCGCCTGGAGCGTGTGGCCTGCGTAAACTTTGCGGTAGTTGACACGGTCCGCGTGGCTTGACTTAAACAGAGAAATCACATTCTGGCAATCTGAGAAAACCTTCCAAGGACCCACGATACACATCGTGGCCGCAGTAAGTGTGCAAAATTCGGCACACTGTGGAGTCTGCGGCAGAGGCGCGTGCACTGGGCCTCTGATATCGCACTGAAGCTGGCCGTCTTTGAAAACAGGAAGGGCCCAGACAGCTCGATTTAATTCTTTAACAATGTGGCGGCTGCACGACCCATCCACAAGGATCTGCCCCTGGATTTGGGTCCTGTCCGAGGGGGGTTCGACGAGCCAGTCGGCCTCCAGGGGCCCGCGCGCGCACGGGGTGGGGCAATCATCTCCTGGGTGCGGCAGCCCCCCTCTAGTGATTACAAAAAGCAAATGCTTGTGGCCGGCGAAACTGTCGATGCTGTCCAAGGCCTTGCGTTCCACCGTGTCCTCTCTGGTTCCCTGGGCAGCGGGGCATTTCCAGATGCGACGAAAAAGCGCGTCTCGTTGACCGCATCCCAACGGACAAAGCTCCGAGTGCAAGTACCCCTTGGAGATCGCGCAGGTCCTGGTCCATGCGGCCCCCGCACACACGGCCCTGAGGGTCCTTTTTTTTTCAAGGGGCGAATATTTCTTGGAGGCGACGTGCCTCGCAACAGCATCAAGACAGGCCCTCTGGCGGAAACCGACTTTCATGCCGATGTCCTCCTCGAGCCCAGCTTCGCGGAGCATCTGCTTCAACGTGCCGGGCGACTGAAGCGTCAAGGACACCTCGTGGCCTGGGTCACTGACCAGGGTGCAAAAATCAGACATGGTCCAGCGGATGCATTCGAGGGATTTTCTCATGGCCATCCCTGGGCCGCTGACGCTGCGCCAGGTCCGAAGCTTTCTGGAAAAGACGGCTTCCCAGGACTCACGTAGGCTGCTGAAGGGGAGGGTGGAGGGGTGCACATGGCACTTGGTGTTCCACACCTCTTTGTGCCACCTGAGAAGAGGAGCAACTTGGGCGATCCAGGTAGGGGCACGCTCCACAAGCAGAAGAATAGACAAACTTCTATCCCCAGCCGATGGCTTGGGGACAGACGCGAAGGACCTCCTGAGGCCCAGGAGCTCGGCGTCCGAGACACCAAAAACCTCGGCCCCATAGGTGGCCGCAGGGAGCGGGCCCGCGACCCAGATGTTCCGAGCCCGCCGACCGATTTGGCGCGCGAGGTTACCCAGGCGACGGGCCCGCATCTTAGCCCTAGCCCGTCGCTTCTTCGCCTCGTTGTCTCTCCCGCGGTGCCTTAAGGGAGTGCCGGCCGTATCGTCGACACTTAAATTCGGGGCGGCAGGAACGATGGGGCCCGCGGGCGAGGGGCCCAGACGCTTTTGAATTTCATGGCCCAGGGCTTTGTTGGAAACAAGGAGAACAGCTTTGTCTTCAGACTTCGACGCACCGATATCCTCGCTGACCACTCGCACAAGTTGTTCGGACCCTGGGGCCACCCCGCCCAGAACTTCTTTGACATCCCCTACAGCATGGCTGCCGTTGTCATCCACGTAGAGGCTGTAATCCGCGCACGGGCGCCAGACTATCGAGTCCAGCCCCCCCAGCGAGTTCACCCTGATGAAGGTGGTGGCAAAGGGGCAGCCCGCCACGAGGCCCTTGTTGGCCCACATCGCGATGGTGGTCGCGCCATTGAGGCTGAGGTGCCGAGGGCCGCGATAGCCCTGGCATGCCAGGCGAGCCGCACCGAAAGAAAAACAGAGCCTGCCGCATCGATCAAGCACCTGGTCGATGGATGAAGTTTCGTAGTACTCGTAGAAGTCCCACAGGAGCGTGACCTTTCGCTGTCCTCTAGCAATCCCTGCTTCACTCAGAAGGGATTGCCTCCAGACCGCGTCCGCGGTTCCCATGCACTCCCCAGCCGCGAACCAGGGCCTTTGATGGCGGAGCTCCCAGGACACGGCCGCAGGCCTCCTAAGCCGCCCCCAGAGGCGGAAGGGGCCACAAACAAATCCCGATGGGGCGAACACCTCCCGCAGGCTTGGGAAGAAGCATCATCGTGATTCTGTGCATTTGCTCGGGGATGAGGGAGGAGATTTCCATGGTCCTGAAGAGGTCCAGGAGGGTCCTGAGCGAGTCATCCGAGAGCCAAGAAAAGTGCCTCATATGAAAGCCGTCAGTACTGACAGCAGCCCTGGTTTTGAAGCGCCGACTCGCAGCGCGGACCTCGTCGAGGTCAGGGGTCCCCAGGGGCCCCAAGGGGAGAAAATCAGGCGGGGGAGGAGGAGGGGCGATCGAGGCTCGCCACAAGCCTTGAAACTTGATCGCCTCCGAGGCGAGCACAGAGAGAGGGTCGCTGACAACTGAAAAATCGCCGGCCAGGACGGCCGTGGCCGTCCAGGCTTTAGGGGTGTCCGTGACCTGGTGAACCCTGCGTGCTCCTTGTTCGATCCCCGTCTTCAACCACTCATTCCAAGAGGGCCTTCCCCTAGCCTGGGCGGTCTGACGCGCTTGATCCACAGCGTCCGACACTCGGCCCAGTAACTTCTTAGTTGTCTGCGCAGACTGAAAACTAAGGTCGGCCCCCGCAGCCAAGTCCATGGCCTCAGTGAAGAGAGGGGCCAGTCCACCCTGGGCGATGGCCACTTGGCGGGGCGCGGAAAGCAGGGCCGAGCGTGCCGCCTGGACAGCGGTCGCGTGCTTGACACCTTTCGAACAGTATCCTGACAAATGGTGGGGAGGAGGGATAGAAGCCTGCAACAAGTGCAGGAAGACGCTGAGGCGCTGGTGGAGCCAGCGCGCAGCGAAAAGGTCGGGGTGCCTCGGGTCCCTCATGTCGGAATCAATGAGCTTTTTCCAAATGATCTTCGGTTTGGCCCCACGAAGGCCAAGCCGAATGTCCTGGTTGGTGAAACTGCAGAGCCCAATCTCGGCGAGGCCCGCTCATTTCTGGTAAGCCCTATTGAGCCCCTCCTGCGTGGCCTGTCCCTTCCCCGTCTGGGCCGTCCGCAGCGCCCCTTCGAGTTCAGCGCGAATGTGATCGCATACTGGCGGGGCGCATGGCGGCCCCATGCATATCAAGGCTGGCCCGCGGGGGCTTCTGGAAAGCCATGGCGCGGAGGCGGGCGACGCACGGGAACAGCTTGAGCAGAGGAGGGGTGTGAGGAGCGAGGTCCGACACCCTATTCAGATCGATGGACCGCGCGGCTTTGCTAAGGCCGTGGCTAAGGATAAAATAATCGTTGGTTCTCATGCCCCCAGTAGTTGAGCAGGTAGGAGAGTGGGGGGAATCAACGTACCACAGGCGACTTCGAGGAAGTCGGAGGTGGAGAACGTAGGTGGCTCGAGGTTGAAACCCCCGCCGACAAGCCAAGGCAAACCTGAAGCCCCCACATGCCCACCAATACTGCGTAACACGGAGATGTTGGGCTCAGCGAGGCCCACACCGTGCAGGAGGTAATTGGGGGCGATGGCGATGTGGCACCCTCCAGGAACCTGGATGACGCCCCCTATGGCTCTGCCGTCAAAAAGCGCATGGTTGCTGCCCAACGCGTGGAGCCCCAGGAAGTCCCTGACCAGGATGCTGACGCCGCCTCGGGTGCCTCCGTTGTCCCCAGGGAGGGCTGCCGTCCAGAGGGATTTCCACCCGTGGCGAATGGCTCAAGCAGAGGCCTCAAATGGTGCTCCTGGAGGCAAACAACGTTGGCTGGCGTCTGGGTGAGCCACGCACGGCCTGAACCCCAGCCTGAAACATTGGCCGGCGCAAAAACGAGGGAAACATCCGAGTCCTCTGAGGCCCCTAAAATGGTGGATTGAGCTAAGCTAATCCCACGCACACGCAGGGCTTCAAGGGCATTCGTACAGGGCTCAGCCAAAATGCTTTGAGCTCTGTCGAGGGCCCTGGCCAACGCCCCCCAGAACCCCTTAGGGGGGGATCCCTGGGCTCTCTGGGGCCCCTTGGGAAGGTTAAAGACTTGACCCTTCGTCAGGGACTGGTCTGGCAATGGCTGCAGCCCTTGACTTGAGGTCAACTCCGCTGCCCCCTTGGGCCATGCCCGCGGGTGCACCAGGCGGCGGAGGATGAGGCGACTCTTTTGCCTCTCCAGGAGCTCCAGGGGCAGCAGGGCCTGCGGGCTCTGAGGGTGACCCCCCTCGTGGCTCGGTTGGGGCGGCGGCGCCTCCAGCTCCTGCCGAGGCTCCTGACTCGGTGCGACGCTTCTCGACGGCAAGACGGGTGAGCAAATCCTTGTGCTCGGATTTGATGGCGTCGGCCTTTTCGATAGCGGCGGAGAAAAGGGCGCGGGTCTGCTCACGCAGACCTTGCTTGAGGGACATGACCAGCTCCTCGGCCTGGCGCTTGTCCTCTTCCGAGATGCCGTCGAGGTCGGAGCTTCCAGCTGGAGCACATCTCCCAACTCGATGGGTAGGTCCTCCAGCGAGCCGTCGAGGATGCTGCGGGCCGTGAGTGCCTGTGGTGCCTGCTCGACGGCGGCCTTGGGCGCCTAGGCTGAGTGCAACTGACGAACGAGGGCTCCGTGACGTTCTTCAGCTTCTTGCAGCTCAGCGCCGAGACGTTTGACCTCCAGTCTTTGTGTGTCGAGCTGGGCCTGCATCTGGTCGAAGTGGTCCACGACCCGTCCCAGTCGACCCTCCGCGGCACGAAGCTTGTGGAACTCCTTCGTGATGCGCTGCTGGATGGGCGTCTCCTTGGCTGGGGCGCGGCGCTGGTCCAGGACGGCCTGGTATCGTGAGGCACCCACCTTGTCGCCGATCTTGCCAAGGGTGCGGACCAGGGCTTCGAGCTCGACCGTGCCCAGCTCGCCGTGCTTAGCATCACCACGTTGATTGCCATTGTCAGCAGCAGCAGGAGGGGGGCGGAGATGCCGAAATCTGCCATCGGCCTGGCGGCGAGCCTCCCGCCCACACTCCCATGGGCGGCTGAGACATGTCGAAAGCTGGCGCGTGCCTGGTTGAGCCACAATGCTTGCAGGCGTTGAAGCGCGGGTCGTTGCGCTTGCAAGGACAGTACGCACATGCCCACGAGCCTGGGGGAGGAGGGGCCTTCGGCTGCTTCTTCTGACGGGTATCAGCCGCTCTTTGCACACTTGGAAACTTCGGGCCCAGCTGGAAGAACGGATTGTTCGTGACGATGGGGAGTTGGGCGAATGGTCCTGCACCTCTAAGACCAGGTCCCGAACCCCCTCCTTGCTGTTGCGCCGCATACATGGCGGCCACTGCGGGGAAACTGTAAGTGTGAAAGAAGGCTGGGCGGAGTCGCGAACTCCTGGCCAGTAAGACTCTAAGGGGATCAAAGAACCACACGCCTCAATCTCTCGAGCGAGGTTGGAAGTTCAGGAAAAAGGCCCCTTGAGCCAAAATGGCTACGGGGGCCCAACACGGGGAGAGACCCCAAACAGCACGAGGAAGAGCGGGAAGGAGAGGGGCCGAGGCAAGCTGGGTGCGCTCGCGCCGTATCTGACATCCTGCCCCTTCCACCCATCTCTTCCCGTTGCGTTTGTGCATTTATCTATATCCAGCAAGGGTTTCCAACGTGGACCTGAAACCTCCAAAACGACACCATCACGCTGTGCGCAATCCAAAAAAAAGGGGAGCAGTGTACATTGGATGTGTAGGTGGCGGGTGAGAGGATGATGAGCACGAGGAGGGGCAGGATGAGGAAGGAGGGCCAGGATCAGCAGCAGCAGGATCAGGAACGGGAGGAGCAGGTGGGGCAGCAGGCCCCGGGGGGAGAAGGCGCATAAGGGGAACGGAGCGGTGGGGCAGCGCAGAGGCAGGACTCGGACCTCGACGAGTGTGGCCCGCTCCCTGGGCGAGAGCGCCCCTCTGGAGCGACGGGGACAGCGTGCCGATCCGAAGCAGAGGCCCACGCTGCAGCGGGAGCAGCGTGCGTCACCAAAAGCGCGCTCCACTGCTCGCCGAGCGTCTACTCTTTAGGGGAACCAGAAGTGGCATGAGCATAAACATTTCAGAGGTCCGCGCGGATTCCTCGGATCGGCACTGGGGCCCCCCGGCGGCGCCTCCGGCGCCGCCCCTGGCGCGCTCCGCGCGCCAGGGAGGGGGGTCCAGCGCCGATCCGAGAAATCCGCGCGGACCTCCGAGTTTTTTGTTTATGCCACCTTTTGTTCTGCCACGATGTAGTATATCGTAAATCCCCCTGCGGCGGATCGAGGCCGTTTGGTGATCGTTTGCTGATGTGTTGTTTTGCCGATCGGCGCGGGCCCTCGCACCCCCTCCCTCCTATGGAGTAGATCTTGGCTGCTTTTTTGGCGCCTGTCTCAAGCAGGTGGAATCTCCCCTTAGGACGCACTGATGCAAACAGTCGCACTCAGCAGAGGTCCAGAGCTAGATCCCCCCCCCCCCTCCCCCCCCTTCCGTCCAATGTCGAGTTGCCGAATAAGAAAACGTTCACCTGCGAGTGCGTCCTTTGCGAGTAGTGGAACGCGCTCGTCAGCTTTTGAAACACTGCGCACAGTCCGATTGAATATATATATATATATGTATATATATACACAAGCCACATGCAAGACCGACTTCTGAGATCCCGACTAGAAACACACAAAGCCATGTCCGGAGAGGGCGCGGTGCCCGCAGAACATCTCCGTGGGAGGGACACGGGGGAGCGTGGAGGGCTCTCCCTCTCCGCTCCTCCTGTTTCAGGGTGGCCAACAACACACAGACGCAGTCAGATCGACGAGCCGAAATCCTTCACATCAGTAATTTTGGGTCTCGGAGCCCACAGGGCGGTTTTTCATGTTTTCCATTCGACGTTCCATGAAGCCCGATGTCATTCCGAGGCTGCGCGTCGAACGTTTTCGATGGCGCGTCGCGTTATGCGATGTCACGTGCGTGTGTTATGCGATTGTCCTGGGCGTCGGCGTCTGATCAGACGCCGACGCCCAGGACAATCTGGGAACACATGGGAAATGGGGGGCAAGACTCCAAGCCTCCCAGGTGGGGTCCGAGCAGATGGGGTCGGAGGAACGCGCCGCATCGCTGATGCATCGGCGACGCGACTCGATGTGGAGCCCGTATTCCCCCACGCCGACGTCGGCGATGCTTCGCCGACGTCGACTGTGCATCGCCGGTGCATCATCGATGCATCGCCGATGCATCGCCGATGTATCGGCGATGCGGCGCGATCCTCCGACCCCATCTAATCGGACCTCATCTAGGAGGCTTCCAAAAACGGACATCAGGACAGCACGAGAAACATGTGGAATCCGTGCATTGGTGTTTATCCCTCTGTGTGTCCCTGGGCCCCTCCCTCCTGCAGTGTGAGGATGTTGTGAAGGATGCTGAGGACGAAGGAGGAGGAGGGGGAGGAGGAGGGGAAGGAGGAGGAGGAGGAGGACCGTTGTAAACCCAAGAGTCAACAACGATGTTGGAATCAACCCTCTCTTTAAGCTCCCCCTTGATAGGCCCCTATAACCGTTCATTTCCATTGAGGGAATTGCCTCGTTGGAAGACAACCGTTTCAAGACCCTGAACCATGTCAAAACAATGTTTTCGGGCTTCCAACGCCACGGATCAACCTGACTGTTGCGTCTTGACGATGTTGAATCCTGCCAGAAAGCCATCCTTGGGACTTCAATACCGCGAATCAGCGTAACTGTTGCACCCTCAATCCAGAATCCTTCCAAAACATTATTTCTGGTACGTTGGGCATGGGATTCCGTGAAATTCTTGCAAATTTTAGAATCGAATGTGCGCGGCGCTAAAACGAGCCCTCAATCTGAAAACTCTTGCAATGTTTAGATTGAATGTGCGCGGCGGTTCTAGGGCGAGAGCCACATTTTGAAAACGACTTGCCCTCAATCCGTGAAGCTCTGGCATTTTTTGGAACGAATGTGCGCGGCGCAAAGGCGAGAATCACATTTTCAAAAGGACCAGCTCTCCATTTGTGAACCGGTTGCAACTTGTGAAGCTTCAGAGACATAAGTGGAGAGGAATTCTCAGGCGAGACGCCCCGCCCGCGCTAAACACTTGCCTCGGGGTTCGACAGGGAGAAGTTATACATAAGGCAAAGGAATGGAGGAGGGGGGGAGGAGGAGGTGGAGGACGAGGAGGAGGACGTCTTCGAAGACGGAAGATCTGCACAAGCTCTCGGAGGTCCGCGCGCATTGCTCGGGTCGGCGTTGGACCCGCCAGCGCCTCCGTCGTCGCCCCTGGCGCGCTTCGGAGGGGGGTCCAGCGCCGATCCGAGCAGTCCGCGCGGACCTCCGAGGGGTATGCTGTATGCAGTTCTGTTCCTTCTTCCACGGAGGTCGTGGTGGCTACCGATGCAACGCTCCTCCGTTTTGAAGGCAGGGCGCGCTGGAGGTTCAATCCTGCCCCGCTCCGCACCAGCGAGCAGGGACCGCAGACTAGCTGGCCGGCCTCGGGCCCGCCCCTGCACTCTTTGAGACCAGCAGGCGCGAGTCAAGCAGTGGCGAAGCGTCCTGGCTCGCCTATAGGCCTACCAAACAATGTTCTAAGATCCGTTGGTGGTTTCCACGAAATGTTCTTATAACATTTCTGGCTGGAACTGTCTTGTTTTAACCCATCGGGTTTAAGAACATGTCGTGGTAGGACTATAGGAATGCCGGGACGGTCGGTCCCTGCTCAAGCGAGAGGGCTGGCGGCCCCTCGGGTCTCCATCAGTTAGAGGGGGTCCCGAGGGTCCGGAGTTTGGAGTCGGCACCGTCTGACCTATCTCCATCCCCACTGGGCCAGCATCTCGGCCCCACCAGTCCACCCTCCTAGGTGGGGATAGGCCCCGCGAGACTAGAAGGAATAGGCACAACTATAGTATCTTGGAGCCAAGGTTCACGGCCCCCCTCCACCCCCAGATGGGATGGGTCCAAAGGCCCCACGGCCCCCTCCCGCCCCATATGGGATGGGGGGACAACGACGACGACGAAGACGAAGACGACAGCGAAGACGACGGCAACGGCGACGACGACGACGACAAAGACGAAGACGAAGACGACGGCGACGACGACGACGACGAAGACGAAGACGAAGACGACAGCGACGGCGACGGCGACGGCGACGGCGACGGCGACTGCGACGTCCGCGACGACGAGGGTGGCGGCACCGCGGCACCACCCCGCACCCACCCGGATCATATATATATATATATATATCTATATATATATGTACATATATATATATATGTATATGCACGTGGGTGGGTGTGTCCGCCAGTGGGGCCAAGGTCGGGCCAGCTGGGGTACAGTGGGGGCCGATGCCAAGAAGCACCGTGCGTGCCTCTAGGGTGCCCCGGGTTTCTCGGGTCTCGAGGGTTCTGCCGTGGAAGGCGCGGCGTCCCCACAGAGAATCCATGGACGTCCTGACGTCCTGGGGTCTCGGAGTTGGGTTTCTTGTGGAAGGTCTTTTGTGGACGGGCCTCCACTGCATTCCCTTCTAGGTGGGTGTGTCGGCCAGTGGGGCCAAGGTCAGGCCAGTCAGGGTGAAGCGCTCACTGACGCCCCTGACGCTCCTGGCGCTCCCGACGCCCCTGACGCTCCTTACGCTCTTGACGCTCCTGACGCCAGAGGAGCGCCAGAGGAGCGTCAGGAGCGTCACCAGCGCGAGGAGCGCCAGGAGCGTCAGGAACGACGAGCGTTGGGGGGCGTCCAGCCACTTGGCCGGTGCAGCGCTGCTCGCTCGGGCTTCTCTCAGGAGGGAAAAAAACACACTAACACAATTCATCATCGATTCCCAAGAAAATCAGGGAACATAGGGGAGACGAACACCCGGAAAAGATGGAACAGTTTTTGTTTTTGTATTTAATATTTGTTACTATTTTTATTATGACGGTTATTCTTATGACCATTATTATTATGACTATTATGATTATTCTGATCATCATTCTTATTGTTTTTATTGTTTTTTCTTCTTCTTATGATTATCATCATAATATACATATATATATGTATATATACATATATATTTATCTGCGTGTCCTTGGGCCCCTTCATTCTCTCCCCACGCCTCGGGCCTCCCGGCGCCCGGCCCCGCCCTCGAGGCGCACCCCTGGACGAGCGGCCGTTCTTGGGGGAAGGCCCCCGGGACCAGCACCCGTCGTCGTGGCCGTCGTCGTCGTCGCCGCCGCCGTCGGCGTCGGCGTTGCCGTCGTCGTCGTCGTTGTCGGCGTCGGCGTCGGCGTCGCTGTTGGCGTCGTCGTCGGCGTCGGCGTCGTCGTCGGCGTCGGCGTCGCTGTCGTCGTCGTCGTTGTCGTCGTCGTTGGGCCTTTCAGGAGCCTCGTTTCCCATGGCAGTCCGAGCCCTGCGTCGCGGACGGGGTCACGACGGGCATCCATTGGTTTTTGGACGCCGGGTTTTTCGAGTTCCAACAAGTAGTTGTTGATTCGCCAATTTGATTTCTGCATTCAAAGACTGGTTCTTGAATTCGAAAGCTGTTTTCGGCGAGGACCATCGAGGAGCATCCTTGATCATTTGGCGAAAAAGCCACGCACGAAACAAACAAAAAACACAGGGAATGGACGTCCGAGCGGTGGCCAGCAGGCGGTGTAATCTGCGCCGCCGCCGTTCTCCGCAGCGTCGGGTCCCGGGGGAGCCTCGACGGCGACGCGGGGCCGCGCGTCGAAGAACGAGGGGACTCCTCGCGAGCCCTGCCGGGGCAGCGGAGAACAACCGCCCATATGTTCACGGAGACTTTTCATGTGGCTCGTTCGGGAGGAGGAGGAGGATAAGAGGAGGAGGAGGAGGATAAGAGGAGTAGGAGGAGGAGGAGGAGGAGGAGGAGGAGGAGGAGGTGGATTTCCAGGATTTCCGCCATCACGTAGTGATAACAAGGCTTAACGCTCAGCTCTTCGGAAACAGGCCGCGTTCTTTCCTGTCAAGATATTCGCGCCTGGCCTTCGAGATGGGCAATTTGCACGGTTCCGCCAGCCCTCTGAGCTGGGCTTCACCGTAGAACCCGCATGTGCCACAATACCACATCTGAAGGTCTTTCTGATACATCAAAGCATGCGTGGGATGGGTCCAACCCCCAGCCAAGTGTAAACGCCGTCCTCTTGGAACACGGGCAATCTTGCTATTCACATGGAGGAGTTGGAAGCACTCACTTTTTAACCACTCCGACAACACAGCTTTGGTCGACGAGCCCCTACACACACTACACGCCCTACCACTTTCGGTCAGGGAGTGGGAGGACGCGAAGCGTGCAACAGCTATAGGGGGAGGAGGAGGCGGTGGAGGAGGGCCATCCCTCGCTGGGGCCCCAGTTTCCACAGACATCTGAGAGGCTCGAATTGAGTCGAGTCCTGTTCTTAGCAGCCGCCTCCGAACTAGCATGGTTTTGTATTCGATGGTCATAACTCGATGACGACTGGCCTGGGAAACGCGCGTGCGCGGCTGATTCTCCAGCAAGGACGTCAACACAAGCATTGCCAATCACGAGCCAACTCGGGATCCCGCGAGCTAGAAACTCTCGCGGGCT
This sequence comes from Prorocentrum cordatum, assembly GCA_963575745.1. Lineage (NCBI taxonomy): Eukaryota > Dinophyceae > Prorocentrales > Prorocentraceae > Prorocentrum > Prorocentrum cordatum. The sequence continues at coordinate 30,411 of CAUYUJ010017291.1, forward strand.
GAGGTGCGAAGGAATATGCATAATCACTATACTGGTCGGGTGTCGAGCCTGCCGCTGAAGGAGCTTGCCAACCTCTCTCCCGAGGTCGGCCTGTGGCCCTTCTGGCCTGCGGAAAAGCTCTGAGTACCACCCCCTCGAAACCTCGGCACAGTCAGTCACGTAAACGAGCACCCCCACAGTGTATCGGATGGCCCAAATAACAGCTAAAAGCTCGCCCTTCGGAGCGCTCTGGGAGGCCTCAGGGAGCGGCCCCATCATGAAGGGCCCCAAGGTAGGCGGGTCATACGAGTCCATCTTGGCGACAGCCAGCCGTACCCTACGAAGCCTAGAATCGTGAATATTTTTACCCCCTGATGCGTCCCTAAACAGGACCAGGGGCTCCTGAGAAGTGCCAGCTCCAAGACAACCTACCTCCAGAGATCCTCCGGGCCAGTTGCCCCCGATAATGGCCTCTTCGGAGGGAGGAGAGGGGGACCGTAGTCCAGGAGGAAGGGGCGAGGCCTCTCATCCAAACACGGAAAACTTCAGATTCGGAAGTAGCCTGGGTGATTCGATCATTAGAATCTGCGTATGCCTTGGACACGGAGCTGGCGTTAGCCTCACATGTCCAACATCTGTGCAAAGGTGTCTCTGGACCCTTTCCACGCCGCAGGCAATCTGCCGTGCTGCACAGGTTGGCCTGGGAACTTCTCTCGCGTGTCCAGTAGCCACCTGTGGCGATGGACACGAGCAGCTCCGCGAGCTGCCTGCCTTTCTTGATGTCCTGCAGGTCGTGCGTCATGGGCTGCAGCGATGCGAGGTCGACGCCCTCGGCGACTCCCTCGCCACAGAACTGCGCAGCCGCTGCTCGCCACTGCTGAAGCTCTCGTGCCCGCTGAAACTCATCCAGAAGGGGTTTTGCTTGATCCAGCGCCTCGAAATCACGGCCGTGGAACATCCAGGTGTGTGACGTCGAGGATCCATCACGCGGCACTTCCCATTCAGTCGGCGAGGTCGGCGTCCACCCTGCCTCCAGTAGATGCAAAATGGCCGTCGTCATCGGCCCTTGCGCTCGTTGGCCGACTGGTAAGCTGGAAAGATGGGCCACCGCACGTGGCCATGCTCGCGCAATGGCTGGCCGAATCAGAGGATCTGACAGCCACGCGCCCAGCCACTGAGACAGGCAGTGTCGCGGCAGCAGCGCCAGGGGCGCTCCCTGGAAGCCTGGGCGCCAGCAGCGTCGTGAGGCTCCGCCCGCGCTTGGCGGATCCCGCCGCCGCGCCCAGCCTGCGGCGCTGCGCCTGCAGCACCGAGCCGAACTGCCCGTACATGTGATGTCCATAGGCAGCAGCCGCCTGCGGCCCTGCCCGCGGAAGCTTGGCCGAGATCGCCCAGCGCCTGGCGGCCTGAGCGTGCCTCCTCAGCCTCCCGTGCGCCTTGCTGGCCTTGGGCGCCCTCTGCCTGGCCGTCGCGTGGCCCTGCCGCTTGCCGCAGGACAAGTCCACCCCCAGGTAGGCTGTCTGCAGCGCGGCACGCAGCGTGACGCCCTTCTTCCTGAGGGCGCGCTCGACCGCCAGGGCGTCGCTGTGGTGAGAGCACAGCGCGACGCTCTTGTCGGCGATGGACCACTGCAGCTTGAGGAAAAAAAAAGCTTGATCGTGGACAGCACGCCCTTGATGCGAGTCGATCGAACATGCTGCCTCGGCCCCGCTACACGCTGTGACAAATCGTCGATCCAGATGCGATCGCTCAGTGACACGTGCGCCTGGCATAGGCGCTGGCATACATATGCAGTGAGGCACTTGGCGAAACGCCTGCCGTCCCGCAGCCCCTGCATCACTGAGCGAGTCACTTGAAACTGTTCGCTGAACGAATCGATCTGCTCTAGCATGAGGGGCGCTAGGCAAATCTGGGGTTCTAGATGCACAATGGCGGCTGGGAAACCCTTGCGCATCGCGCACAAGTCAAGATGCCCCCACTCGATGGAACCGTACATAGATGCGATGTCGACCACTGTCTGGCCATGCGGGGTATCCGGACGTGAGTGAACCTCGTCCTGCAGCGCCCGCGCGAAAGCCTCGCGCAGGGCACTGCTTCCCGCAATGGCCGCGCCCCAGTGGTCGGTCTCGACCTGGGGCGCAGACCAGCCCTTCATCTGCACCTCTCTGGTCATGGACCAAACGCGGCACAGCATAGCGATCAGTCCCATGACTCGATCGCCGCCCGACTTCTTGCCAAGCAGCTTCCCGACCGCGCGCATGACCTGCCGCTGCCAGGAGACCCATCATGCAGAAGAGGTCGCAGAGGCTCTGGATGCCCTCGTCGGACAGCCTCTCCATGTCCGTCGGGGAGAGCCTGTCGATGCCGAGGCCCGCTCGGGCCTTCATGCGAGAAAGTGCAGCCCGAACATTTGGAATCTCCAAGGGCACGTGCTGCTCCACCTCCGCCCTGCTCCTGATCGTCGCCATCGTAGCTGATGCTCCGTCCCGCGTCGGAACTTCGGAGTGCCACAACTTGTGACACTTAACAACTTTACGATCGACAGTGCCCATGGGATGCACTCGAACGGACCCGTCTACATCATGCAGCTCGTCCCGTTCAGGATCAGGGTATTTCAGCGATCTAAAGACTTGCCCCTGTGAGCCAAGACCACTGAACCGCTGCTGAAACTCCTTCAAGGACGCTGCAGTGCACGGTTCTGCGCGCGCCTCGAAGCTTTGCAAGTTCTCCCCGCCAGCGCGCCTCTCTCCTCGACGTTGAGTTTGATGACGCGCCTGAGGTCCTGCAGGAGGCCCTGCCACGAGCCAGGGTGAGCTGGGGGTGCCACGCCTGCCCCGTCGACGGGCTGGTCGGCCAGTCTGGCGGCTGCTGCCGCCAAGTAGCCGTGCTGCGCGATGCCGTTGATTCGCTTGCGATGACGAAGCACGCGCTGAACAATATTGTGTATCCTTGACCACCACGTAGAAACACCATCTCTGAGCGGCTTCTGCCGAACGTGTTCGGCGTGCTTGACAGAAGCCACTCGGAGCTCACAACCTGTCGCCCGGGGCCGCTCTGGAACTCCGACGCTGTGGTGGCTGGCGATGGTCATCTCCGCAGTAGCCGCCCATCTCGAGAAGGCCCCGCTGATGGGCAGAACATGCTGCGCGCCTGACTGGAAGGCGAGCGATCGACGAATAGGTGGCCGAACTTCGTGAATCGAGTGCGCAGTCCATGGGGCTTGAGCCAGCGCGGCTGCCCACGAGGAGGAGGGGATGGCAAAAGAGGGAAGGGGGGCAGGAGGGGCACCAGCATCGGCACAAGGGGGGGTTATCGCCAACCCCCATCCAGGGGGCCGGCGTTCCGAGGACGCTCGGCTGGGGGGGGGGGGGCGGGGCGCTACTTCCCCACGCCGAATTGCAGGGCCCCCTTCCAGGAGGATCACAGGCAAGGGCTGGAACTCGAGAGGCTGGCTTCAACGAGGACTCGTCGGCCCAAGGGTCCTCTTCCTCCGCGTCAAAAAGCCCCTCGAAGCCTTCTTCGCCCAGGGGGTCGACCTGCGACGAAAGGCTCCCGAGACCACCAGCGGAGGGGTCGAGATCTCCAGGCTCAGGGGGCTCTGTGGTGGGCTTGCTAGCGACAATGTCACCGTGCAGCTGATCATACTCACTGGCCATCCTTCTTTTTCGGCGCACGTTCGGCCTGCTCGAGCTTCCTAGCCCTGGACTTCGAACCAACTGTGGCAGCAACAGGCGGCCTTGGAACTTGAGGCAGTCTGGGAGCGACGAGCAAAGATCTGCAAAGCAGCTGTTCTCCTGAGCCCCCCAGGCGCAGCTCGGGTCCGATGTGGGGACCCCGTGGAGTGGCCACGACTGGGGTGAGGCTGCGAATGCATGGGAGACAGCACTCCGACGCCATGACGAAAGCGATGTGAGAGCTACCTGCGCTCCCGAGGCACGTCTATCCTACATCCGCCCGACGTATCGCGCCTCCGACGCGACGACAGAATGATGATCTCCGAAACTTCGCAACATCTATAGTACAATCCCCGATGACTAGCCAGGGCAACATCACTGATGACAGACATGCTCCTAGCTTAGCGCACCTGGCCGCGTTGATATCTGAGAATTCAACTGGCGGATGCGCATAGAACAGTACCGCAAGCGGCAAGAAGCCGCGCATATGCACCAGTGTGGGCATAAGCCCATCAAGAGCGTCTGAGCCCTCGGCGCAAAAAACTTCTGGCGCTCCCTCGCGGCTTGTCAAAAACACGATGGACTGAAGGATGCCCGCGGGCCGACATGATCTCCCCGCCCTCGTAGGCGCGCCCCTCCGTCGCCTGCGAGGTGCCTCGGCCAGTTCGCCTCGCAGGGTTGTCTAAATACCGGAGCTTCAGGGCTCGTGCACAGCGAGCCCACTTAGCCCGCGTATGAGTCCCGAAATGAGATTATACCACGCCTATGTACTCGCACTTGGCCAGCGTCGGCTCGTAGCTGAGGTCGCCCCAGGTCTTGGTGCCCAGCGTTGTGACATCGCTGCAGAACATGCGCACAGTGGAATCGCCGTCGCCCGCCGACAGCACCTCCCCCGCGAACGGCTGCGGCGGCATTGTGGCAGCAGGCGCCGTGGGGCCCGCCGCCGCCGCGGTGGCTCACTCAGGGGCGGCGGGCGCGCCCGCCCCTGGAGACGGCCCTGCGGCTGCCTCTGCTGCCTCCTTGGCGGCCGCCGTGGCCGCCCTGATGCGCTCCGTCTCGAACTTGATCTCGTCCTCGGATGGTGTGCCTGGGGGCGCCGCCGCCGGCGCCGCGCCTGCCGCCGCCGCCGCCTGTGGGGCTGCGTGGACAGGGGCCGCCGCGGCACTCCCTGAGGAGGCCGCTGTCGCTTGCCCCTGCCCACTGCCGCCGTTGGCGCCGCCAGCCCCCGAGCCCGCAGCGCCGCCGCTGTCACCGTCGGTCCTCCTCTTCTTGTCCAAGCGCTCCTTCACCTTCTGCCTGAGGTCGAGCGCCTGGGTCTTCCACTTCAGCACTTCGTCGGCCTTGCTGATGACACTCTCCTTGGCGGCCTTCAGCTCAGCCTCTACCTTCTTGAGTTCCTGCCCCTCGCCCTCCGCGCGCTCCAACGTCTCGAGCTGCTGAAAGAACTCCTCATCCCAAGTCACTCTCATCATGGGCTGCTGACCTGCATCATGACCCCCTCCACCCAGAGGACCTCCGCTAGCAGCGCCTCCTGTGGTGGCCACGCCCGCTTCGCGGGCAAGAGCCATCGCTGCCGTGCGCTCGCTGATCCCCGCCAGCGCCAGCGCTCGAGCCGCGTCCTCCTCCTTCTTCACAGCTACCGCGAGGTTCTCCTGACATCGGGTGACGGCCGCGCTCGCCTGCATGTGCTTGTACTTGGCGTCCTTCCACGCGCCGCGCCGCCTCGCTGGGCGAGACAACGGAAGGCTGCGCCGCTGCCTGTGAACCACGCTCCACCACCTCGGTCTGCTCCGCCAGCACCCTCATGCTCGCTGGGTCGGTCACCTTGGCCATCACCGCGGACAGCGCCTGGATGGTGGACGTAGCCGCTGCCGCCTGGGCCCCGACCGAGACCTTGGTGTTCTGCAGCACTGGTTTGAGCAGACTGGGATGCCGCGCCCTTCTTGGGCCTGTACAACTTGACTGGACAATTGCACTTGCCGCGCTTCCCCGAGTTGGCGAGTAGCTTCTCTGTGCCCCCGTGAGTGCCGCATTTCGAACATGCACTCCATGGCTTGGCCATGGCTGCAGATGCGAAGAGTCCTCGCTTTCGTTTGCGCAACTAGCCGTCCGAAGGGTGGACAGACAGTGCGCAGCTTTGGAGGCGCGAGGTTGGGCGCTGGATGCCAACATGGCGTTCGAGCCCAAATTGCTTGAGAAGAAAACGAGGAGGAGGAGGAAGAGGAGGAGGAGGAGGAGGAGGTGGAGTG
>CAUYUJ010017291.1:36412-83912 GCA_963575745.1 Prorocentrum cordatum
AGGCGGGCCAAGCCCCCCATGGGAGGGTCGCGCATTCGAAGCGACGCGCGCCCCTCGTGCCGCTGCCTCGTCGGGGGGGTCTCTGTCTGGGCACTGCCGGGGGGCGGCCCGCAGGAGACGTCTCGTCTGTGCTGTGGACCGCCGTGCCTGGCCAGAGCCACACCTCCTCCTCCATCCCCCTCCCCCTCCTCCCCCTGCTCCTTTCCTCCTCCTCCACCTCCTCCTCCTCCGCCTCCTCCTCCTCCTCCTTCGCCTCCTCCTCCTCCACCTCCTTCCCCTTGGACCCACGATGTTGCACGGGCCCTCCCGACCTCGGCCGGGCGGCGCATGCACCGTGCCGGGGCCCAGGATAGCCCTGGCCAGACACGGTGGTCGAGTGCAGATGTAAGTCGGGCATGTCCCTCTACAGGAGGAGTATTCAAGGGTAGTAGGAGAGGCACTCTGGGGACGACTCATCGTGCTTTTTTCGCTAAGCTTGATGATTGTTTGACTATTTTCTGATTTTTCGTCCAAAACCCACCTGCAGGAGGACATACCCGACCTAAGTACAGATGCCTCCTTCGCAGAGGGTGGTGGTGGTGGTGGTGCGAGAGCTGCTGCGTGCAGCTCCCTTCGGCGCCGCCGCCGCCACCGCTCTGCCTCGCGCCGCGGCCGCTCCTGGTGCCAGGGAGGTACTCCTGGGAGCCAGCTGCTTGGCATCGCTCGGACGTGTGCATTTTTCCTTCGGCGAGGACCATCGAGGAGCATCCTTGATCACGTGGCGAAAAAAGCACGCACGAAGCCGAAACAAACACAGGGAATGGACGTCCGAGCGATGGCCAGGCTGCGTGCAGCTGGTTCCCCAGCCCCCTCTTTGCCACATCCCCCCGTTCCGTTCGGCCCGACAGACCCGGGTCGGATGACAGGGGAGATGTAGCGAAGTGCGGCTGTAGCGAATCCCGGGTCGGATGACAGGGGAGATGTAGCGAAGTGCGGCTGTAGCGAATCAGCTGGGTGCTGGTCCGCGTACGGTGGAGACCCGTGCCAAGAAGCACCCTGCTCGCCTCCAGGGTGCCCTGGGTCTGTTGAGCTTCCATGGCTTTGCAGTGGAAGGCGTGCCGTTCCCACATAAAAAATCGATGGACGTCCTTGGATCTCAGAGTTGGGTTTCTTGTGGAAGGTTTCTTGTGGGCTGGCCTCCACTGTATTGAGAGAGTCGCAATGGTTCAGACAGTGATCCCACGAAGACGCAACGTAACCCTCGCGGAGTCCTTTTGCTTAGCGCGCCAGCTGGCGACCGGCCGAGCTTTTTCGAGCACCGTTGCAGGCCGTAATTTCTTGATCCAATGCTCCAAGGCGTCTCCGCCTTCCCGCAGACCTGGCGACGTTTTTGTTGTTGCTGTTGTTGTTGTGGTTGTTGTTGCTGTTATTTTTGTTGTTGTTTTGTTGTTGTTGTCGGTGTTGGTCTCGCTCTTGATGCTATTGTTGGTCTTGTTGTTATTGTTGTCGTTGTTGGTCGTGTTTTTGTTGTTGTTGTTGTTGCTGATGTTGTTGCTGTTGTTGTTGGTGTTGTCGTTGTTGTTGTTGCTGATGTTGTTGTCGTTGTTGTTCAGTTTTTTGGGTTTGTATTGTCTCCAGGGGCCGTCGGGCCGCCGCGGCTGGGCTGCACTCGAACGTCCTGGTCAGAACGCACCTCTGGACAGGTCCAGGGGCCGCTCTCTGGCGATGCAGAGGCTTATGGTGTTCCAACCTACTTTAAGCCTTCATCACCAGAAAGAATGTCGAGCACCAAAAAAGTGCCGAAACTCCAGGGTTTCTGCGCGTCTGGTCCTGAAGGACACTCGCCCGACACTGTGTCGACACTGTTTCGACACTCTTTCGACACTTTTCCGGGTGCTCGAAATTACTTCTGGGATGTGGTCTTTAAGTACGATGGGAACAATATAAGCAGAGGCGCGCTGGCGTCCCGGGGGGGCGGCATTTTCGTTAGGAGTGGGGGAGGGTGGCTTCATCGCCCTGTGCTAGGGGAACGAAGAATGACATAAACATGAAAAGTCGAGGTCCGCGCAGATTTCTCGGATCCGCGCTGGAGCCGCCTCCATGGCGCGCGGAGCGCGCCAGGGGCGGCGCTGGGGGCGCCGCCAGGGGGTTCCAGCGCGGATCCGAGAAATCCGCGCGGACCTTTTGTGTCATTCTTCGTTCCCCTATGTGCATCTTCCAGAGTCGCCGGTCCTCAGAGATCCCCGCGTTGTGTGCGGGGGCCCAAGATTGTCCGCGAGCATCTTGCCCTCGTCTTGCGCTTTTCTGGCAGGCCAGGGGCCTTCGCAGGGGGGCCGGCGGATTAGAGTGACGAACGACTACAGTACAGCACGGTCAAGCCTGTTTCTGTAGGCCCTCGGCTCATGTTTATTCGGCCGTCGTTGTGGTGCAGTGGACCCCCATCATCAGATGTAGCTAAGCCAGTCCATCATCCACGAAGCAGGAGAGGAGGGTGACACGTAGGATGAGTAAGAGGAGGAGAGAGGATGATGAGGAGGAGGAGGATGAGGAGGGGACCAGGGAGGAGGAGGAGGAACATGAGGAGTATGAGGGAGAAGGATGACGATAGATGATGAGGAGGAGTACGACGATGAGGTCGGAGGATGAGGAGTTGGACCCTGAGGAGGTCTAAGGATGAGGGATACTCGTGCTGGTGATGATGATAGTGAGGAGGGGTAGAATCAATATAAGGGTAATGAGGATATGCATGATGGGGGGACCTGTGCTGATGATGGGAAAGGGGATGGAGAGGAGAAGTAGAGGAGGAGCGAGGAAAGAAGGAGGAGGACAACGAGTGAGAGGAGGAAGGTGAGGATGGAGGAAGGGGGGATGAGTAAGAGGACGAGAAGGAGGATGAGGAGGATGAGGAGGAGGAGTAGGAGGAGGAGTAGGAGTAGCTGAATATGAGGAGGAGGAGGAGGAGGCAGAGGAGGCAGAGGAGCATGTGGAGCTGATGATGAGGAGGAGCAGGAGGGGAGGAGGAGCAGGAGGTGCGGAGGAGGAGGCAGTGGAGCTGAATATGTGCAGGAGGAGGAGGACGAGGACCTGTGCAAACCAAATACGCATCAACGATGTCGCAATCCACCCTTCTTTCAAGATCCCTCTCCAGAGGTACCTAGGATTCATTTTCCTCATTGAAAGAAGTTGCCCCTCAGAAAACAACCGTCTGAGAAGCCTCAGCCACTCCCACACACCATTCCTGGGTGTGCCAACTCCGCGGATCAACGTTATTTCTGCGTCCTGGTAATTTCAAATCATGCCAGAACGCTACCCCTGGGACTTCGCACCGCGAATCAAGGTGACCGCTAGGTCCTAGCAGTCCCAGATCGTGCCTGGACCCAGCTCCTGCGACTGCAGCCTCGTGGATCTTTTGACCGGCTGCAGCTTTTTTGACGGACGAACGAGCGCGGAGCCACAGCGAGAGCCATCTTTAGACGAGGACCCGCCCTCCATCTTTGAAACTGCTGCAAACATTTCAGACGAGCGTGAGGCGGCATCAACATTCTGACAACGCTCCGCCCGTGCTCGAAGCTGCTGCGAACTTTTAATGATGTTGTGGAGGACGATCAATGGAGAGGAAGCCTGTTGCCAAACCATTTTCAGATATGTACAACATGTGTTAAACATGCTTTAAACATGTAGAGACATGTTTAAAGCATGTTTAGACCATTTTCCGACATTTGAAGCACATGTTAAATTCAATGATGGGACTGTTAGGGTGTCCATTGTCATGGCACCCAGAATAATAAGGCGCACGTGCGCGGCGTAGGACACGAGCCACATGCGTAGCACGGACCGCCTTCTTATCGTAGAGCTTGCTGCAGAGTTGGAAATTGCTGTGCGCAGCGATGACGCGGGAGCCACATTCTGGAACGAGCTTCTCTCAACTCGTGAAACGGTCGACTGCACGTAAGAGTGACCCTTCGCCGGAGTGACCTTTAGTGCGGGCCCATTGGACCTCCCCGATCGCCGAACGCGATGCGATAGTAGCGTCTTGCGCGCTTGTGCTTGGTGCCCCCACGGCCCCCAAAAAACCACGCACCAAAGGTCACTCTTACCCAGGGTCACTCTTGAGTGTAGTCGAAACGGTTCCAACTTTCAAGCTTCAGGACCGTAGATTTTGAGGAAGTCTCGGGCGATTGGGCTGGCCCGCCCTACCGACACGTCTGGGGCTGCGGCAGGGAGGGGAGTTCTTTGCAAGGGTGGAGGAGGAGGAGGAGGAGGAGGAGGAGGAGGAGGAGGAGGAGTTCCAGGCTGCACGCCGCCAGTGGCCCGGGATGGTCGGACATCGAACGATCTGCGCCGTCGGAAGGCCGTGATCGTTCGAGGTTGTACGGGCCACGCGGTGTCAGTGCCCAGCAAGGTGTTTGCAGTTCTCAATGCCCCGTCGCTCTGACTGCGGGCGACGGTGTGGCAGTAATTCTGCCACGTAGCATCCGAGTACGTAACAGGTTGCCTGTCACAGTTCAAAGTGTTCGGGGATCGTGCAGGCTCGGACGATACGCGCTGTGTCAGAGACCAACGCCGACGCCGTCGCGGCGCGAGCCGCTCAGTGGCAGAGTAGGGGCATTGACCAACAGGAAACGAGATTCTCTCTTGGGGCGGGGGGGCGGCGGAGGAGAGTCAGGATTTTGCGAGGCCGAGGAGGGCGACGAGGGTGACGAGGAGGACGAGGAGAGCGACGGAGAGGATCCTGCAGAGCCCCCCGAGATGATGTCCCTGTCCAGCACTGGGCGCAGCGGGGGCTCCCTGCGCGGGGGGAGGCCGTGGATTGATGAGATGACCCACGGGCTATCTCCCCCTGGAGACGGACGACGACGATGATTATGATGATGATGAGGATGATGATGATGATGATGATGATGATGATGATGATGATGATGCTGAGGATGACGATCATGATGCTGATGCAGATGATGATGGTGGTGATGATGATGTTGATGATGAAGATTATGGTGAGTGTGGTGATGCTGCTGCTGATGACGAGGCGGATGATGATGTAGATGGTGCTGCTGACGATGGTGGTGTTGATTCTGATGATGGTGGTGACGGTGATGATGGTTCTAAGGATGATGATCATGATGATGATGATGAGGATGATGATGCTGATGCGGATGCTGATCATGAGGATGCTATTGATGATGACGTTGACGATACGTATGATGATGCTGCTGCGGCCTCTGCTGCTGCTGATGCTGATGATTGTGATGGTGGTGGTGGTGATTATGATGACGATGAGGATGGACGTGGAGATGATGACGGCTACGACGATGCTGATGATGATGATGAGGAGGAGGAGGATGACGATGATGGTAATTGTGGTGCTGATGCTGAGGATGATCATGACCCCGATGCGGATGATACTGTGACTGAGACGATTATTGTGATGGTGATGGTGATGATACTGCTGATACTGATGATGATGCTACTGATGATGGTGATAGTGATGCTGCTCATGCTAATGCTGATGCTGATGCTGATGCTGCTGATGATGCTGCCGGCGTCGATGATGGTGGTGATGATGATGATGATGATGATGATGACGAGGATGTTCATGCTGACGATACTGCTGCTCATGATGTTGCTCTTGATGACGGTGACGATGATGATGCTGATGATGCTGAGAACGATGGTGACGCCGATGATGCTTACGCTGATGCTGATGCTGCTGATGATGATGATGTTGATGCTGATGCTGCTGATGATGATGCCGTTGATGTTGCTGCTGATGATGCTGCTGTGTGTGCTGCTGATGATGGCGATGCTGATGATGCTGAATATGATGATGATGCTGCTGATGATGATGATGATGATGATGACGATGATGATGCTGCTACTGATGATGCTGATTATGATGCTGATGATACTGATCATGGTGCTGCCCAGGATGTTGTGGCTGTTGATGATTATGTTGTTGGTGATGGCGATGCTGATGCTGATTATGTTGATGCTGATGATTGTGATGCTGCTGCTGACGATGATACGGATGATGATGTTGATGATGGTGATGACGATGATACGGATACTGATGATTGTGATGCTGATGCTGATGCTGCTGATGATGATGAGGACGAGGATGATGCTGATACTGACGAGGCGGATGACCGTGAGGACGAGGAGGAGTTGTAGGATCAGTAGCCGCAGCGTACGGCCAGGTGGGCTTTTTAACACGCTGGGGTGTGCCAAACTTGTAGGTGGACTTGAGGACAGATGGTACTCAGCGCGCTACTGCCATCCAGGCTCCAGAAGCAACACCATGCAGGGCTTCGTCGCCAGTGCCCAAACTTGGAGGAGAACGAAGAGCAACATGCGCAGTCATACTTGCAACATGATGACGGTGGCGGCGATGCGACTGATCAAGAGGTTGGTGATTCTATTGATGCTGCTGGCGACGGCGACGCCCGTGACGACGAGGATGCTGATGCTGATTCTGATGCTGATGATGATGAGGAGGAGGAGGGTGATGCTATGCCAGCGATAGCGGTGATGCTGAGAACGAGGAGGAGAACGATGCCAATGGTTCGACGTATGAGGATGAGGAGGAGGATGGGGACGCGGATGATGCTGATGCTGGCGATGATGCTGCTGATGATGATGCTTATGATGCTGATGGTCATGATGTTGCTGCTTCTGATGGAATGGCGACGATGTAGATTATAGTGTAGATGACGATGAAGATGGCGACGATGCAATGGATGTTAAAGATGAGTATGCTGATGATGAAGGTGATGCTGATGCTGATAATGCTGCTGCTTATGATGAGGATGCCGATTATTCTGACACTGATGCTGACGACGATACTGATGATGATGCTGATGCTGATGATGAATATTATGCTGCGTACGATGCTGCTACTCATGACGAAGGTGATTGTGCTGATGCTGCTGATGATGCTAAGGAGGCATATTATGATGAAGATGCTGATTGAACTGATGAGGATGATGATGATGCTAATGATGCTAGTTATGATGCTGATGATGATCATGCTGGTGGTGGTGATGATGCTGACTATGACGATGATGACAATGATGATTATGATGATACTGATGATAATGCTGATGATGATATCGGTGACGATGCGGATGATGATGATGGCGACGACAATGATGATGATGATGATGATGATGATGCTGATGCTGATGATGATGATGATGCTGATGATGCTGATGATGATGATGATGCAGATGGTGCTGCTGATGCTGATGCTGATTACGACGATGATGATGCGTATCGCTGATGATGCTGCTGATGAATATGATGGCGATGCTGCTGCTGATGCTGATGATGCTGTTGATGATGTCGCCGATGCTAATGCTGCTGCTGATGATGCTGATGAGGTTGGCAGCAGCTGATGCTGCTGCTTCTGATGAGGCTGATGGTAATCATGGAACTATGGTGACAACGACGACTGTGACGGTTGTGACGATAATTAGGATGATGATGATGTTGATGATGACGATGTTGATGATGCTGATGCTGATGCTGATGATGATGATGATGATGATGATGTCATTGATGATGCTGATTGTGGTGATGATGTTGTTGATGATGATGATGATGCTGATGATGATGATGATGATGATGCTGATGATGATGATGATGATTATGATGATGATGATGACGATGATGATGATGATGATGATGATGATGGTGATGATGATGATGATGATGATGATGATGATGATGATGATGATGATGATGGTGATGATGATGATGATGATGATGATGATGATGATGATGCTGATGAATGATGCTGATAGGATGTGATGTATATGATAGATGATGATGATGATGAGAGGAGGAGGGAGGAGAAGGAGGAGGAGGAGGTAGGATGATGAGGATATGATGATGATGATGAGGATGATGATGATGATGCGTTGCTTATGATTATGTGTATGAGGAGATGATGATGATGCTTATGATGATGATATGCTTATGATGAATGAGGAATGATGATGATGATGAGATGATGATAATGATGCTGATGATGCTGATGATGCTGATGATTTATGATGATGATATGATGATGATTGATGATGATGTGATGATGATGATGGAGCTGATGATGATGTGATTGATGATGATGATGATGATGATGATTGATGATGATCATGATGATGATGGGATGGTGATGATGATGATGATGATATGATGATGAATGATGATAGATATTATGATGAGATGATGATGATGATGATGAATGATGGTGGTGTTGGTGGTGGTGGTGGTGGTGGGTTGTTGGTGGTGGTGGTGGTGTGGTGGTGGTGGGTGGTGGTGTGATGATCAGTGATGATGATGATGATGATGATGATGATGATGATGTGATGATGAGATGATGAGATTTATGACGATGATGATGATGATGATGATGATGATGATGATGATGATGATGAATTGCTGATGATGATGATGATTATATTGATGATAATGATGACGATGTTATGATGATTATTATGATGATGAATGATGATGATAGATGAGATGATGTCTGATGATTGAGCCGCTGATGAGGATGGATGATTATGATTGATGATGATGATGATGTGGTGGTGTTGTGTGGGGTGGTGGTGGGGTGGTGGTGATGGTGGTGATGATCATGACCCTGGCGATTTTGTTGCCGCTGCTGATGATGAGGATAATGAGGAGGGGGATGAGGATGGTGATGATCATGGTGACTATGATGGTGGTGGTCATGGTGAGTATGAGGGACAGCACAGTATGTACTGCACGTAGGAAGAAGAATAGCAGGTTGAGGTGAGGGAGGAGGACGCTTCACAGGATGAGGACGACGAGGAGGATAATGGGATGCAGAACTTGTGAGACTCTAGAGGGGGGAGCGGGAGAGGCTGGATGAGTGCGAGGATGAGTAACAGGAGGAGGAGTGCGAGGAGGAGGAGCAGGAGGAGGAGGAGGAGGAGGAGGAGGAGGAGGAGGAGGAGGAGGAGGAGTGGGAGCAGGAGGAGAGGGGGCAGAGGAGGAGGAGGAGGAGAAGGAGGAGGAGGAGGAGGAGCAGGACGAGTGGGAGCAGGAGGAGGGAGCAGGAGGGGAGGAGGGGGAAGGAAGAGGAGGAAGCAGGGGAGTAGTAGGAGGAGGAGGAGGAGGACAGTTGAGGAGAGGAGGAGTGCGAGGAGGAGGGGGAGGAGGAGGAGGAGGAGGAAGAGGAGAGTGGAGTGAGGAGGAAGGAGGAGGAGGAGGAGGAGGAGGAGGAGAAGGAGGAAGAGAGGAAGAGGGAAGAGAGTGGAGGAGGGCAGACGCGCGCACCCTTCCGCTCCGGGCCCGGGCGGGGCGAGGGGGCCCGGGCACACGAGCGGTGATCACCAAATGCGAGCTTCTCTCTTCGTTTCCAGAAACGGTGCGCGCCGATCCTCTTTCTCCTCCTCCTCCTCCGCCTCCTCCTCCTCCTCCGCCTCCTCCTCTCTCACTCCTCCTCCTCCTCGCTACCCACCTCCCACGGAGCGGCACCCTCTCGTCCCCGCTCCCCCGCCCACCGCCCCACCCCCCCCCCGCCCGCGGCCCCTCGGGCGCCCCCTGGGGGGCGCGCCGCGCTCTCGCGAGTCAGTATCGTTTGACCGATCCCCGTCCCCATCCTCATCCCCTTCGAGACCCCCACCAGGCTGACACCCCAGTTGGGGGACACCCCTCGAAGCCCGAAGGGGAGCGGCCTACATCCCCATCTTAGGGGGGTAGATCGGCCAGAGGGGCCCCGGCCACGCCGCTGGGGATATGGATCGGTTAAGCGATACTCAGCGAGGCTCGCTTCGAGGAGGGAGGGCGGAGACTCGGGGGCGGGCGGGCGGAGGGGGGGTCCTCCCCGTCCTCCCGCCGCTTCCCCTTGTGCTTCCGCTTTCTCCTCCCCGCGGCCATTTCGGGTCGCGGTGCGATTGTCCATTGGGCTGGAAACGGATACCGCTGATCTGTGGCAGTTTTGATCTTTTTTGCAACCCCACTTGGGCTGTGCGCTGGGATAGGGCCAAGAATGTGTTCTGAGTGAGCTCCTGGAGGAACGACTTCCTTCACCACGGTGTGTGCGATGTCACCGCGTGGGTGGAGTCATGCTGGCTGGCGAGTTGGTGCTCAGTCTCATCGGAAGCGGAAGCAGTGCGACCGTTTGAGTCATGGCTCACAATAAGCGTACCAGGGGTACCGTTTGTGCAGCAAGTGTTGCCACTGGCACTTCGACCACTGGGGCCACGCCTGATGCAGCACATGCAGGACAACTTATACGGGCTTTGATCAGCCCCGCGGCCCCCCTGGAGGCCTGGAAATGCTGCCGTACATCTGGCATTCGACCACCATCCCGAGCTCATTGATCAGGCCCGTGCCGCGGCTGCCGAGCCTCCTGAGCCCCTGCGGGCTTCTCGCTTGGCTCCTACCTGCAGGCCCGCCGCCCGCTCCGCCTAGCAACGACGAGCTGGAGCCTCCGGTGGCCGTGGGAGTGCCACCCCCGCCAAAGGGGTGGAGGTGGCGGCTTCTTCCGAAGGGTTGGCTGGGCCGAGTCGAAGCTTTCGGCCAGAAGCAGGCGGCCCTCGCTGAGGCTTCCTTTCAAGAGATTGGGCGCCCGAGTTATCCGGGGTAACTCGGGTCCGGGGTAACGCGGGTTTGGATTCCCGAAAAAGGAACCCGAGTTACCTGACCCGAGTTACCCCTCATGATTTGGGGCTCTGGACGCCCGAGTTATCTGGGGTAACTCGGGCCCGGGGTAACTCGGGTTTGGAATCTCGAAAAGCGAACCCGAGTTAACCCTGACCCGAGTTACCCCTGATGATTCGGGGCTCTGAAGAGACGTCCGCAAGCTTGGGCGGCTGGACCCAGCACGTGGCAATCATGGCAGTCTCCAGGTGAAGGTGGCCCTGCTCGGGAGGGCAGCTCTCAGCTAACCGGTGCCCGCGTTGGCGCGGGCGGAACCCCATGCGGCTCGGGCCCTGCTGCTGGTGGCCATGCGACCAACAGCACGCCTGAGTTCGATCCTGACAGGCTGGCGAAAGTGCGTGAGCTCGACGAGGAGCAGTCACGTGTGCTGGTCGGCGTCGCCAAGGTGCATGTCAGTGAATGGCAGGCCCTTTGAGCTCACGGTTGGCCGCCTGTAAGCGTTCGCAGGCGCTGGAACAAATGAGAGGTCGAGGGGAAGCGGGGGCGCACATGGCGCCAAGACTCGTGTAAACGGCCCGCGGAGTCTGTCGCGCCGTCTGGCTTGGAGCGGCCAGAAACCATCCCGCCAAGAGCTGCCGAGGCGGAGGTGGCCAAGCGGCTCCGCGTCTGTGCCTGTGCTAGTGATCGGTGGTTGTCCTAGTTTACGAAGTTCGTCGCTCCCCGCGAAGTCGCCGCCCCCCCCAGCTGGCACTTTAGCCCCGTCGCCGCCGCTGAGTGAGTTGACGTGGAGTTCTGCAACATTCCGAGTTGGCACGCCCTGGCTAAGCATGGTGGTGTGAGGGCAATGGGTGATGTCGAGCTCTACATCTTCGGTGCATATCACGTAGGCCCCAGCAGGTTTCCCGGTACGAAGAACATCTGGGGTGGCCGCCTCGCTGGCAGCCCAGGAGGAGGTTGGCGTGGAGGCGTAGGCGCTGTCGTTTCCAAGGGCGCGTGTTGTGAGAAGTGTTTCCGGGCAGTCCCTGGAGGGGCTGCGATCATAGGTTCGGGCGACAGCTGGTTTTCATTCGTATGGAAAGTCATGGGGGTCCCATTTTCCTTAGCGGTTTTGAGCTCCATGCCTGTTCTTGGATTGATTGGGGGCGATGTTGTGCAGTCCCAGGAGTTCAGCGACATACTGATGATGGCTGGGACCGGCTTCGTCCTGCTAGGCGATGTCAGTATTGTGCCCTTGGACTTCCGCGAGAGTGAGTGTGAGTGTGTGAGTGAGCGCTTGAGTGAGTGAGTGTACGTTCTTTTTCCTCTCTGTGTGTTTGTCTGTTTGTGTGTGTGCGCGCGTGCGTGCGTCTGTGTATGCGTCTGAGTGTGTGTGTGTGCGTCTGTGTGTGTGTGAGTGTGTACGTGTGTGTGTGTGTGTGTGTGTGTGTGTGTGTGTGTGTGTGTGTGTGTGTGCGAGTGTGTACGTGTGTGTGTGTGTGTGTACGAGTTGGTGAATCACTTCGTGCTGGGACTCGAGAGTCTTGAGTGCACGCGTGACAAAGGAGCAGGTCGGATGCTCCACTTTGCCGTGCTCCCTCGCCCCTCGGGCCTCTTCGGGGTTGCCGCCCCCTCCAGGTCTGGCTTCAAGCGTCATGTCTCCAGCTCTACCGCCAGCTCCCGCCTCGATCGACAGCCGAAGTTTTGATCGAGATGGGCCCGGCTGATTTGAGGAAGCGTTTGTGCCAGGCGTTTCGTGCCAGCTTTCCTTCCTGCGAGTTGGACCGCAAGACGTACCTGCGCCGGCTGATGTGCGCGCTGCCACTCTCAGGGCTCAAGAGACGGGGGTCAATGCAGAAGGGGTCAGCCAGATCGCCGGATTTTGCAGGATCCTGCAGTGCCAGGTGCGCACTGACCCTGGTTTGGGTGCGGGATTTTGCAGGATCCTGCTGGATCTTGCAAGGCCTGACTGACACGGGTCTGGATTCACCGGAGCCAGTGCGTTCCCGACATTCTTTTCTCAGCACGGAGCAGGGCCTCCAGGGCTACTGTCAGCAGGGTGCCCGCGATGGCATGCCGCTGCTGCAGCTCTTCTTCTTTCCTGGTGTTCCTTGGCGCGGCCGCCAGCGGGGGGAAAACGAGGTCGCGGGGTCGAGTTTCCACTGGACAACTTCCCTTGCGTCGGAGAAACTCAAGACAGGACGTGCTGCTCCGCGCGTGCCTCCGGGCTTTTGCTTCATTTTGACTGCCACCCTGAAGCGAGGAGTGGTTATCGAATGAATCTGCACTTTGAAACTTGAGCTTTCATGTCGCCGCGAGAACATGAAACTTGTGAGGAGGTCCAGCAGAGTGTCCGATCGGCTCAGGAAGGTTCCAGTGGGACGCAGCGTCGTCGTCGTCGTCGTTGTCGTCGTGGTCGTCGTCGTCGTCGTCGTCGTCGTCGTCGTCGTCGTCGTCGTCGTCGTTGTCTTCCTCCTCTTCCTCCTCCTCCTCCTCCCCCTCCTCCTCCTCCTCCTCCTCCTCCTCCTCCTCCTCCTCCCCTCCTCCTCCTCCTCCTCTCCTCCTCCTCCTCCTCCTCCTCCCTCCTCCTCCTCCTCCTCCTTCCTCCTCCTCCTCCTCCTCCTCCTCCTCCTCCTCCTCATTCCTTTTCCGTATGAATAACTTGGTCCTCCTCCTCCTCCTCCGCCTCCTCCTCCTTGCTTTCCTTCCTTCTACTGGGCGGTTCCTGGAGAGTTTCGGGCTCCTCCGAGGACTTGTCTTGGAGCCCTGGGGGGCTCCTGGAAGTTTGCGGAGCCCTTTCGGATGGTTCCTGCAGAGTTCCAGACTGCAGGGTTTCTCCGAAGGGCTTAGGCGACCCGTCCTCCTCCTCCTCCTCCTCCTCCTCCTCCTCCTCCTCCTCCTCCATCTCATCTTCCCCTCCCCCTCTTCCACCTCCTCCTCCTCCTCCTTGCTTTCCCTCCTTCTACTGGGCGGTTCCTGGAGAGGTTCGGGCTTCTCCGACTTCTCTTGGATCCCTGGGGGCTCCTGGAAACTTGCAGGGCCTTCTCGGATGGTTCCTGCAGGGACCCAGGCCTCCTGGGAAGGTCTTCGGTCCTGGGGCTGGAGGGTTTCTCCGAAGGGCCTACGTAGGCGACCCGTCCTCCTCCTCCTCCTCCTCCTCCTCCTCCTCCTCCTCACTCTCCTCCTCCTCCTCCTCCTCCTCCTCCTCCTCCTCCTCCTCCTCCTCCCTCTCCTCCCTCCTCCTCCCTCCTCCTCCTCCTCCTCCTCGTCCTCGTCGTCGTCCTCCTCCTCCTCCTCCTTCATCCTCCTTCCACCTCCACGGAGAGTTCACCGCTCTGGCGAGAGCGGGTGCGGAAGTCACTGGGCCGTCTATGGTGTATAGCGGCTGCAAGAATGTTGTGTATCTAGCCCATGCCCCAAGAGAGCTCCACTTGTCTTATAAGCGCCCATATGCAGGCTCGATGGTTCTGCTTCAGCAAGGAAGCAAGCTAATCACCTCTGTATGCAAGGTTAAGGCACATCTGAGCCCATAAAAAATGGGACCTCGGAGCTCGAACGATGGCATAGGTTAGGAAATGAAGCAGCGGACACGGCAGCTAAAGCTGGTGCCCACCTCCACCCCCAGCCTTCAGAAGAGGAGATTTCGGCTTTGCATTTTCTCATTAGGGTTTCAAAGGCTGTGTGCAAGCTGGCGGGCCGCTTGCTCTGTCACTGGCCGAGGCTGGATTTGACCAACGTCCCCAGGACGACGGAGCCCAGTGACAGAGTTGCGAAGAGTTCCGCTCGGGGACTTGCTGCTTGCCAGCCAACATTCGTTTCAGCCTCACGGCAAGAAGTATTTTGTTCGTTCCACGTGCCACGCGATCGTTCCGCGAATAGGCATTAGAGAAATTTGCATAACCGAGTGCAAGCAGACTTCTGTGTGTCATCAGGCGTTGATCGACGTAGATCAGACTCGGGAGGCGGAGTGTGGGACTCGGGTGGGGGGAAAGGAGCTTCACGAGTCGCATTCCCTGCAGTTCTGGGCGAGACACTCGCTGTTTTCTGCGCCCGATGCGGGTTCACGGCCATGGCCGATCCGAGGCGACTGATGAACCCATGCACCTTGCCGACGCGCAAGGGTAAGGAGAACCTTGCTCGCATTGCGAAACGGTTATATCCAGGCTACGGCGGTCCCGCCGCGGTGACAGTCGTTGCGGCTGCGTCGCGGGGCCGCCAAGCCTTCTTCAGTCCTCAGATGCAGCCTGGAGTTTCAGAGTCCAGCTCAGCTCCCCCGCACGAGAGGAGCGAGGCGAACCCGAGGCCACGGGCAGGCTCGTCGGGAAGCTCGGACTGATTTCGAGAGGAGACCTTACCTTGTAAAGGTATGGGTCTCGGCAGCCTGGGCGCTCGTCGTGCGGCGCCCAGGGACGCTTCAGCACGGGGTCCTGTTGAAATCCTCCACCTCTTTCCTCCTCCTCCTCCTCCTCCTTCTCCTCCTCCTCCTCCTCGGGTCGCCTACGGCCCCAGGGGAAACCGTGCACCTCTTGGATGGTTCCTGCTGAGTTCCCGGCCTCTTGGGAAGGTCTTGGGTCCTGTGTGTGTGTGTGTGTGTGTCTTGGAAGGCTTCAGGGGGGGCCCCCAGATGAACAGTGGGAAACCGCCCCCCAGCCCCCACGACCATGGATTCTAGATGTCAGCGTTTTGCACTTGTGGCGAATGTGCGCAAGTGTAGGCGCCTTGTAATTGAGGCCCTTGCCGTCGACTTGGTCTAATGTTCCTTATGTGTGGGGGGCGGGGCTCGCTTTTTCATGTGTTCACCAAGGGATTCCTGGAAGGTTGCTGGATAGTCAAGGGGCCCCTGCAGCGTTCCTCGAAGGTTCGAGGGGTCGTTGGAGGGTTCTAGTCAGGGGGGTCCCGCTAGTACTTGGAGGGTTCCTGGATGGCCAAGCCTCCAGAGGGTTCCTGGAAGGCCCCGGAGACCTTAGGGGGGGGAAACGGTTTTTGAAAGGTTTCACGAGTCGTTGGAGAATTCTCAGGGGGTCCATGGACCCAATGGAGGTTCCAGGAGACTTCCGCGAGCATTTGGGGAGTGTTTTTGGAAGGTTCCCGGGCCCCCCGGAGGGTTCTGGGGGGGTTCCAGGGGCCGCTGGAGGGCTCCGGGTGTGCCCCGCAACCATAGGGAGGGAACCTCCCTGGGAAGTTTCGCGGGTTCGATGAGGGGTCCAGGGGCTGGAGGTTCCCTGAAGGGTTCCCGGCCCCCCAGGGGCAGGCGCAAGCGCTTTTGCACAGCTATTTTTTTGTACTCTTTTATTCCTCCAGAGCCCGCAGAGGGTTCCTGGAAGGCCCGAGGGGCGCGCGTGGGATGACGGGCCGGTGCCGAAGCGCCAGGGCGGGCGTCCGGAGAGTTCCCGGGCCCCCCGGCAGGCTTCCCAGTCGTGTCAGGCAAGCTCGCAGGTTCGAGCCCGAACCTGCCGGGGGTCATCTGGGCCGTGCCCGCCCCGCGCGCCAACGAAGCAGGACAGCCCATGAGCGCCAGCGACGGCGTGCCTATACACCGCCACCGTGCCAAGCCAGGGCCATCCAGGGCCCTAGGACTAAATCGGGCCTGTCCCTCTACAGGGGGAGTATTTAGAACTAGTAAAACATACTTCCCCCAGATCCTAAGTGGGGTTCTTGTTTTCTCTGGATACTCTCCGCGCACGATCTCCTCCTCACCCCCCTCTCTCTCACTCTCCCTCTCATCATCATCATCATCATCATCATCATCATCATCATCATCATCATCATCATCATCGTCATCATCATCATCACCATCATCATCATCATCGCACTCATCACCACTCATCATCATCATCATCACTCACCCACCCACCCACCTGCCCACCCACCCACCCACCCACCCACTCACTCACTCACTCACTCATTCACTCACTCATCACCGTCACTCGCTTATGTCACCCGAGGAAGTCTCATGCGGGAGCCCCCTCCCTATGGGTCCCGCACTTCATGTTGGTAATCCGAGCGGGTCATCGGCAACCTGTAGCTGTCGTCTTTTGGGCTCCTCGGGCCTGAATATGGAGGACGTATCAAGCGGGAGCTTCGTCTGTGAGTGTATTGTGAGGACGTCTCAGGCGGGAGCCCCCTCCCTATGGGTCCCGCACTTTATGTTGATAATTAATCCGAGCGGGTCATCGGCAACCTGTAACTGTCGTCACTTTTGGGGTTCTCAGGCCTGAATATGGAGGAAGTATCAAGCGGGAGCTTCGTCTGTGAGTGAATTGTGAGGAAGTTTCCGGCGGGAACCCCTTCCTTATGGGTCCCGCATTTTATGTTGGTAATACGATCGGATCACCGGCAACCTGTAGCTGTCGTCATTTTGGGGCTCCTCGGGCCTGAATATGGAGAAAGTATCCAGCGGGAGCCTCGTCTGTGAGTGAATTGTGAGGAAGTCTCAGGCGGGACCCTCCCCCCATGGGTCCCGCATTTTATGTTGGTAATCTGAGCGGGTCATCGGCAACCTGTAACTGTCGTCGCTTTTGGGCTCCTCGGGCCTGAATATGGAGAAAGTATCAAGCGGGAGCCTCGTCTGTGAGCGAATTGTGAGGAAGTCTCAGGCGGGAGCCCCCTCCCTATGGGTCCCGCATGTAACGTTGGTAATCCGAGCGGGTCGTCGGCAACTTCTATTTTCTCCGACGGAAAGACCCCACATGAGAATTTGTTTAGCTCGCCCTTACCATTTTCCTCCTCGCCCTGACGGACTTTCTCCTCTCGCCCGCCGTTCTGCCCTCACCTACTCCCCCTCCTTCTATTTTTCCTCCTCCTCCTCCTCCTCCTTTTCCACATCCTCCTCATCATCACCCCCTCCCTACCCCTTGGCCGTCCTCGTCCTTCCCCTGCTTCATTTCCGCGCGCTCCTCCCCTTCCCCTTGGTCGGGGCAAGCAAATAGATTTTCCTCGGCGCCGTCGCCGCCGCGGCCAGAGCGCGCGCATTCCTTGACGGCTGGTTCGCGAAGCCTTTGCGACAACCCCGCGGGCTGCTGGGGCGCGGGGGCAATCTGTCGGGACAGCCCCGCGGGCCAAGCCGTTGGGACAACCCCGCGGGCTTCGAGTGGGGCGCAGCCGCGCTCAGGCGGGAGGCAGCATGAACCCAAGCTCTGCGGCGAGCTGTTCGGCCTCATCCCTGGGCGTCCCCGTTTGTTTGTCGAACTCCAGGAGCGCCTTCCGCACGGAAGCCGGCGGCCCGCGCTCCAGAAACTTGCGTGACGGCGGCCGCGGGATCAGCATGTTCCGTATGCACGTGGCGTGGGAGAGCATGACGTAGAGGTGCAGCCACCATTGGTCGTCTGACGAGCCCGTGCGGCCAACGCCCTCGTCCCTCGCGCCGTCGATGGTGACGCCCTTGAAGAGCGTCTGGCCCTGCGACAGCGTGGAGGCGAGGTAGGACGCGTGCGTCAGAGTGATCCCCGAGCGGTGCGCGGTCTCGACTTGCTTGCCCCGACCACCGGGAAGAGGAGGTGCAAATAGAGAAGCGGCAGGAGGAGGATGAGGGGGGGGGAGTGGGTAGAGGGGGGGCGATGATGAGGAGGAGGTGGAGAAGGAGGAGCAAGATGATGATGATGATGATGATGATGAGGAGGAGGAGGAGGAGGAGGAGGAGAGAAGGAGGAGGAGGAGGAGGATTAACAGGAGGAGAGGAGGAGGAGGAGGAGGAGGAGGAGGAGGAGGAGGAGGGGAGGAGGAGAGGAGGAGGAGGGAGGAGGAGGAGGGCAGGAGGAGGAGGAGGAGGGAGGAGGAGGAGGAGGAGGAGGAGGAGGAGGAGGAGGAGGAGGAGGAGGAGAGAGCCGAACTCAGGGCGAGAGGAGGATGTTCGCTGGGGCGACGGGGGAATGGCTAAGGGTAGTCAAAAAAGTATTCTTGTGTGTTGCATTTTACAGTCGTCTTTGATTGTTCGTCGAACATCGGCCTGTAGGGGGACATGGTCAACCTGTCCCTAGGATGGTATATAGGCCCTCCTGGCCTCGGCCAGGAGGGCGCATGCACCATGCCAGGGCCAGGGTGGCCCTGGCTCGGCACGAGTGGTGGTGTATAGATGCCTTCTGCGTATAAGGCTGTCAGGCTCGGACGTCGGAGGCCCACCTCCACAGCGCGCCCCTTGGCATCGAGAATAAAAAACCGGGCCTTAGTATTACATCGGGCCTGTCCGTCTACAGGGGGAATATTCACAAATGGTTAAACATAGTTTTTGGGATCATTTTGGGGTATTTGTTTTGATCATTTTTGATCATTGTTTTTTCGTCCACACTCCGCCTGTAGGGGTACATGCCCGACCTAACGTAATTAGAACACTGTGAAGACGTGACATCACGTGGGTCCCCGTCTTTGCACTCGGGATCATAGATCTGGGCGGTTTGGTTCGACGAATCTGCAGTGCAAGGCCCCCTATCCCTGATGCTCGTTCGGCCCCTCCACCTTAGGTCCCCTTTCAAAGGGTTAGGGGTCCTTTTGCCGCTAATCACCTCGGCCCCGCTCATACTGCAATTCCGCGGGGTGCTGTGGCTTTGCCCTTCGTCGCGCGCGGTGTCAGGCGTGGTGCGAAAGTCGGAATCGCGTGGGAACGGGTTTGGCTCGGGGGCCAAGTTCACCGGCAAGCTCCGATGAGGCCCACGGTCCTTCCCCCGTCGAGCCCCAGGACCTCGCGCGGGTGGCCGTGCGCTTGCTCCTGATGCTGGGATTGGCGCTGTCGGGTGGTCTTCCCCAGAATGTCGCCACGTTTCCTCGGGGCGCCCTCCTGCATCTCAGCGGCTTGCCCAGCGCAGTCGAGCCGTGCTCAAGCTCAGCCCGCGCAGGTGCACGCGCGCACCGGTGTGGCGCCCCTTGCGGCCGCCGCGGAAGCAAAAGAAGCCATCGGCAAGTG
Source organism: Prorocentrum cordatum (assembly GCA_963575745.1). Lineage (NCBI taxonomy): Eukaryota > Dinophyceae > Prorocentrales > Prorocentraceae > Prorocentrum > Prorocentrum cordatum. The sequence goes on from CAUYUJ010017291.1 coordinate 55,893, forward strand.
CCCGACTGCGCGTGCGGCGCGTGCCCAGCTGTGGGGGGCTGGGGTCCTCGATCGCGCCGGCTCCCGCTCCTCGCCCTTCGGGGCTCGGCGGTGGAAAGGTCTCCGGCCCTCGGCAGGGCCGCGGCGTGGGGAGGTGCTCGCGACGGAGGCCTGCGGTCCCCCTTCGCCCGCCAGGGCGCGGAGAGGTGTTCCCGCTCCTGCGAGCCGTCCAAGCCGATCGGTCTTGCGCCTGGCGTGGGATGTTCTACGCTGCCTCCTCACCTGGGCCTGCCGGTGCGTGCTGCTCTGGGGCTGCTCGAGGCGTGGTATGCCGTTTCTCGTGTGTCTGGCGATGGGCGGTCTGCATTTGTTGGTTGCCCTCAGTTTTTTTTGAGTGTTAAGTGTTTCGTTTCTTATTTCTTATGCTTGGTGCTTGTTTTTGAGCAGGGTTCGCCAGGGGAATCCCCTGGGTGCAGAGGGAATCCCCTGGGGGGATCCCTCTGCGCCCACATGCGCATGCGTGGGTGACCTCGTCCAGTCCTTACAAGGCTTGGCTGATCATTCCGCCCTGCGGTGAATTGCGCGATTCCCTTGTGGAGCGAGTCTGTCTGACATTGTAAGTATTTCATCGTTGCCTCCTCCCTGGCATTGGGTAAACCCGTGCAGGACTCGTACTTGAAAAGGTTTCCCGCTTCGGCTGGTTGATTCTGCTGAGGGGGCGGGGGTGTGGTCTGCCGCTGGGCGCCGCGCGACTGCGCGGGAAATGCGAAACGGAAAGCTGAAAGAAGCAGTCGCTCCGAGAAGTTGTCTCCCCTGGCCGAGACGAACGACGGGCCTGAATGGCTGCGAAAGCCGGCTGCACTTGCAGTCAGTATTCGGAGTCTGGCCCAACGTTTCTGGACCCACGATCATGTCACAGGGGCTGGACTCGGAGCGATTTCCCCCTGTGCTGGGCCTAAAATGACGGCCTTGGTCATCCTTGGAGGCCATCCAGAATGGCGCTCAGTTTTCTGGGGCTGTGAATGGGCCCGACGGGTGAGGAGGCTGGAGTGGTTTGGATTGGCATCTCCGCGGGTGCGGGAGAGGGTTTGTGCACTTGGCCAGAGTTCCTGAAGGTGCTAGAGGTCCTGTGTGGTATTCTTCCGTCCGTGGGCCCCGGTTCGCGGAGCTCCCCGCTCGCCGAGGTGTACGTCATTTTGCAGCTGGTGATCCATATTGACGGAGTCGTACTTGTGTGCGCCGATTTCCGCCTCATCGTGCATGCCTTTGCCCGCGCGGGGGCCAGAGTCGACGATTTCGTTGTGTTGGATCTGTGGTAGGATCGACACCGCCTCGACGAAGGGCGATGAGAAGTACCCGGGTCAAAGCCACCTTGCCCCGCCACCTAATCGGGGAACGCAACGTCCCTTCTCATTGAGTTGTGGCCAATGTTGTTGCTGGTGTGTTTGTGGCGGGTGGGGGGCTGCGGACTGGTGGGTTCTGGAACCTCAGCTATTGAAAGTTGTAGAGGAATCGGGCGCCAGTGGTCACCTTGTAGTGTGACGGCTCCTAGCGATCAGTCGACATGCATCGCTGGCCCGTGGTCGCCGTCGCGAGGATTGCTTGGGCGCAGATCGCCACACCAAACAGCACACACACATAGACTGTTGATGATCTATTCACACATATGCGGGCGCGCCAGAGGCGCGCCCGCTTCCACGACCAACGCCACGTGGTCAGTAAGGTTTGCGTCTGCTGGAAATGGGCTGCTTGCCTGGATCGCTGTCCCTCCGTGAGGGGAGGGTTTGTACAGTGCCGTTTTTAATACATGCTCCGCGTGCGGATCATGTATTTAACATGCAGGGGCTTAGTATTAAAAACCAGGATGAGTTCATGCATAAATTTATGCATACATTAAACCTGTATTCAAAATCCTATGTTTTTGAACATCCTATGTATTAACAACTGCCCTGTACGCTCTGGCCCCATGCCTGCGGCGGCTCCTCGAGGGGGCCGCACGGTGGAGCCCGGCCGTGGAGCCCAGTCGTTTTGTTGCTGATGATGTTGTTGTTGCCGTTGTTGTGATTATTGTTGTTGTTGGTGCTGTTGTTGCTGTTGCTGTTGCTCCTGTTAGTGTTGTTGTTGGTGTTGCTAGTGTTGTTGCTGCTCCTGTTATTGCTGTTTTGTTTGTTGGTGCTGTTGTTGCTGTTGTTGCTGTTGCTCCTGTTATTGTTGTTGTTGTTGTTGTTGTTGTTGTTGGTGTTGCTAGTGCTGTTGCTGCTCCTGTTATTGTTGTTGTTGGTGTTGTTGTTGCTGTTGCTGTTGCTGTTGTTGTTGTTGTCGTTATTATTGCTGTTGTTGTTGCTCCTGTTTTTGTTGTCGTTTTTGTTGTTGCTGTTGTTGCTGTTGTCGTTGTCGTTGTCGTTGTGGTTGTTGTTGCTGTTGTTGTTGTTGTTGTTGTTGTTGTTGGAAGCCCGCCATTTGAGCGCCCACCTTTGTGATTCACCGCGCACCCTCGTGGTGTGTCGAGCTGTCTTGTTTCGGGGGGTTCTTGCGCGGGGGCCAATGATGAGCTCTGCTGGGTCTGCCCCCTGCGCCCCGGTCAGACGGGGAAGCCAAGCCGTGAGCACGTTGGCCCGGACATTCCTGCCTACATATGGCATGCGTTTGGGGATCGTATGAAGGGGAGGGGGTAGGCGTATGAAGGGGAGGGGGGAGGGGAGGTGTAAGGAGGGACGTGGAGGGAGGAACACCGAGGGGATAACGATGATGACGATGACGATGACGATGATGATGCTGCTGATGATGATGTTGATGATGATAACGATGATGATGCTGATGACGATGGTGATGATGATGCTGATGATGATAATGCTGCTGTTCATGATGATGAGGATGCTGATGCTGATGATGATGACGACGATGATGATGCTGCTGATGCTGATGCTGATGATGATGGTACTGCTGCTGATGATGCTGCTGATGCTGATGATGCTACTAATGATGATGCTGATGATGATAACGACAGCGGCGAAGAACATGATGACGATGATGTTGACGATCATGATGACGACGATGCTGATTATGATTATGTTGATGATGCTGACGATGATAGTGACGATGCTCACGATGATGCTGACGATGGCGATGACGATGTCGATCCTGGTGGTGATGATGATATTGATGATGATGATAAGGATGCTGATGCTGCTGCTGCTGCTGATGATGATGATGCTGATGATGATGATGATGATGATGGCGATTATCATGATAATGATGGTGGTGATGATGAGGATGCTGCTGATTATGATGATGATGCTGAAGCTGCTGCTGCTGCTGTTGCTGCTGCTGCTGCTGCTGCTGATGATGATGATGATGATGATGATGATGATGATGATGCTGATGATGATAATGCTGATGATGCTGGTTGTGGTGGTGGTGGTGATGCTCATGATGATGACGATGATGATGGAGGGGTATGTGATGATGACTGAAAAGGTAATGGTGAGGTTGATAACTATGATGAGCGCGATGATGGTGCGGATGATCATCATGATGTCGATGACGGCGAGGTGCATCAGTGAAGAAGATGGCGCCGACGGTGGCGATGCCGATGTGGCTCCTTTTGCGACATAGCGTCTGCGGATACCATGGCCGTGGCTCGGGCAGCCGCCCGCTCGCTGCGCGACGTGGCCTCACCGCCCATTCCGCGGTGGCGCCGAGCCCCAAAGAAGCCCTACGGCGGGCCCCGCCCCGATCTGCCCCGCCTCCGCGCGGGCGGGCAGGGGCCTGAAGGCCCCCCCCGGTCCTGGCGCGGGCAGGGGCCCCCTTCGCTCGCCCAGGAGGAGGTGGAGGAGGAGGAGGAGGAGGAAGAGCAGGAGGAGGAGCAGGAGGAGGATGAGGAGGAGGAGGAGAAGGAGGAGGAGGAGCAGGAGGAGGAGGAGAGGAGGAGGAGGAGGAGGAGGAGGAGTGAGGGCCCCGGGGCCGAGCACGCGGGGGAGGCAGACCGCCGATCCCGTCGCGAGGCCGCGAGGGCGGGTTGTGCAATCGGGGGAGGGGGCTCGGGGCCTGGCGGCCCCCCGGGAAGGGACGCCCGGGTGCGGGGGCTTGGGCCCCGAAGGATGGGTGCTCCCGCCTGCACCCATGGGGGTGCTTTGGCCAGACGCTCCGCTTCTTGGGGTGCCCCATCCAGGGATCTGGAAGGGTGTTGATGGTGGTTGTGGTGGTTCTGGTGACTGGTGATGATGGTGTTGGGGGTGATGGTGATGGTGGTGGTGGTGATGGTCATGCTGACTATGATACAGATGGCGGCTCTGATGGTTAAGATCATCGTGGTGGTGGTAGTGGCGACGGTGAGTGTGATGATGATGATGATGATGATGATGGTGGTGGTGGTGGTGGTGATGATGATGATGATGATGATGATGATGATGATGATGATGCTGACGATACTAATGATGCTGATGATGGTACTGCTGCTGATGCTGCTGCTGATGCTGCTGATGATGATAGTGGTGGTGGTGGTGATGCTGCTGATGATGCTGATGATGATAATGACGATAACGCTGATGGGGGAGGCAGGAAGAGGAGAGGGAGGAGGAGGAGGAGGAGGAGGAGGAGGGAGGAGGAGGAGGAGGAGGAGGAGGAGGAGGAGGAGGGGGCAGAGAGGAGGAGGGAGGAGGATGAAGATGCTAAGAGTGAGATCGAGTGTCTCTCCCTCGTCCTTGCTTCCTCTGGTGCCCCCTGGACCCTCTCCCAGGGGTGCGCTGCCCTGCTCTGGCAATCTTCTCGGGGCGGACCGGGGCGTTGCGGCGGGAGCGCCCGTGGCCGCCCGAGATGGGCCAAGAACCAGGCCCGAGGCCTTGATCCTCGAGCCCTGTGTCCTCGAGCTTCGTTACCTCCTCCTCCTCCTCTTCCTCCTCCTCCTCCTCCCTCCTCTTCCTCCTCCTCCTCCTCGCGCACGTGATTTTTTTCGGACCGTCGAACCTTTGATCCTCGAACCTCGAGCGTCTCCCGCCCGCCTCGCGCCGTGCGTCAGCGCGCGGGGGGCCGCCGCCGCGCCCCTTCCCCCCCCGTCGCCTGGGACTGCGGCCCCTCCGTTCCCGATGGAGGCGCCGCGCGTCGCCGCCGGCACAGCCGTCGCCGCTGGGGTCGTTGCGGTCGTGGTCGTGGCCGTCGTCGTGGTCTTCATCTTAAGTCGGGCATGTCCCTCTACAGGAGGAGCATTTTAACATATATTAAAACAATACTCCGGGGCCGTGTTTCTTTCCTGTTTATTTAATACTTCATGTGTGTATATATATATATATATATATATATATGCATTGATGTGTTTTGAATAATTGGGCTATTTTTCATCTTTCGCCCAAGATCCCCCCTGCAGGGGGACACGCCCGACTTAATCTTAGGCGTCGTGGTCACTGCCGCCGTCGCCGTCGCCGTGATCGTCGTCGCGGTTGTGGTTGTGGTTGTGGTCGTCGGCGTGGACGTTGCCGCGGTCGTTGCGGTTGTGGTGGTGGCCGTTGTTGTTGTCGTCATCATGGTCGTTGTGGTAGTCGTGGTGTTGGTCGTCGTGGTCGTCGTGTCGTCATGGCCGTCGTCGCTGTTATTTTTGTAGTCGTGTAAGGAGGATGGGGGGAGGGTGAGAGTGTGGGAGGAGGAGCAGAAGACTGGCTGAGGACAGACTCTGCGCTCTTGACTGTGACCAGACCGCTGCACCGAGAATGGTGGCCCAGCGCTGCGCGCTCCAGGGTTGCGAAAGAAAGGAGGTTGGGGAAGAGGAGGAGGAGGAGGAGGAGGAGGAGGAGGAGAAGGAGCCCGCATTATAGGAGTATTCTTGATACCGATTATAGTCGTACTAACAACACTAATCATGCTTATACTGCTAGTACTGCTCATGTAGTAAACTACTGTAGTATACAACACTACTAGTCATGCTTATACTGTTAGTAATAATAATATCAACCGCATTTCTACGACGATGTTTAGTACTCTCAACAACAGTCAACATTAACCTTGATGGTAAGAAAGCCAAATAACATCAGTAATCCAACTACTACTGCTACTCCGAAAAGTACTGATGCGAGTACGAGTACAATCAATAAAGCGAACATCGTTACTGGTGTTACAACTACTATTACGAATACGACTATTATCATCCATATTAGTATTTCCACTATTATGAATTATACTATCAATATTGATATTCGTACATTTACGAATGTGATTGCTAATCCTAGTACTAATGCTACGCAGAAGAGGAGGAGGAGACGGAGGATGAGGATGAACGGGCGGAGGAACAAGAGGCGGAACAGGAGAGGAAGCTGAGGACGAGGAGGAGGAGGACAATTACGAAGACGAAGAAGGCGAGCACGAAAAAGAAGAGGCTGAGGAGGAGGAGGAGGAGGAGGAGGAGGAGGTGCAGCAGCAGCAGGAGGAGGAGGTGGGAGGAGGAGGAGGTGGTGGAGGAGGATGAGGAAGAGGAGGAGGAGGAGGAGGAGGTGGGGGAAGAGGAAGAGGATGAGGAAGAGGAGGCAGAGGGAAAGGAGGAGGACACGAAGGAGGACGACGAGGAGGAGGAATGGGAGGAAGAGGAGGAGGATGAGAGGACGAGGAGGAGAAGGAGGATGAGGATGATGATGACGATGAGGAGGGGGAGGAGGAACAGGAGGAGGAGGATGAGGAGGATAATGCGTTATACCTGAGAGAGGCAGGGAACGATCCAGCCCCCGCCGACCCCCTCCCTCTGCCTGGCAGGGCCGGGCGGACAACATCGACGACCTCCTGGCCGACTTCGAGCAGCGGCTTCCAGATGCGTGGTGCCCCCGCCCCTCGCCCTCCCCACAGCTCCTCACGCGGTTCGTCGACGTCGTTGTCGTTGCCGTCGTCGTCATCTCGTCGTCGTCGTCGTCGTCGTCGTCCTCGCCGTCGTCGTCGTCGTCCTCGTCCCCGTCCTTGTCCTCGTCCTCGTCCTCTTCCTCGTGGCGGTCGTGGCTGTGGTCGTCGTGGTGTTTGGTGGGCGTTGCGGTCGTCGTTGTCGGCGTTTTAATAATGGTTATCGTGGTGGTGGTGGTGATCGTCGTCGTTGTTGTTCCCACGTGTGTCGGAGGAGGAGGAGGACTCGGTTGTACTCGTCGCCGTCGTCGTCGTCGTCGTCGTCGTCGTTGTCGTCGCCCGCGAGGCATCGTCCAAGAACGTCCAAGAACGTCGTCGTCGTGTTCGTCCCACCTCCACTCCTCCTCTTGTTCCTCCCTGCCTCCCCTTGCCCTCCTACTCCTGCTCCTCTCGTTCCTTCTCCTGCTCCTCCCAGCTGGCAGTGCGATTTTCACCGATGGGGCGGGGTTCGAGACCTCGTTCGCTGACCTCCGCGTTGCGTCCTGGGCTGCATTGATCGGCAACGAGGATGGCGATTGTACCAGTTCGATGTTAGGGACAATCCCGCTTAGTAAGACTCCCGAGCAAATAGCAAGAGACGGCGAGGACGACGCCTTCATGCGAGGCTTGTTCTGATAGCTGGCTCCTCCACGGTTCGGCACTGTTGGTTGCGTTGTGGACCCCGCCACTGCCCGATGGTCCATTGGTTGGATGAGGTCGGCGACATATTAGAAGGCCTAAGAACTGTGAATATTCAATCTCACACTACTGTTGCTCAGATGCTCGATGGGGCCATCACTTTCCAACAGCGGCGAGGTGGCGAGCTCGCGGACGGCCTAGCGAAGGAAGGCCTCATGCCAGCTCTTTCGCGCCTTCTCGAGATTCGTCAGGTCTGCCTCAGGGTCCAAGAGTTGGCTCGGATAATGTACACCTTCTCGGCCCCCATGGGGGTGAAGTTTCAGGGTTAAGTCGGTCTACTTTGATTTCGTCCCATCCCTTGCGGCGATGGTGGAAAGGGAGCGGGTTGTCGAAAGCAGCGTTGCGTGTGCCAAGGGTGCACCTCTTCCCACACCCTACTCTGATCCCCTCCTCCTCCTCCTCCTCCTCCTCCTCCTCCTCCTCCTCCTCCTCCTCCTCCTCCTCCTCTCCCTCTCCCTCTCATGGGTGGCAGGAGTGGTTTGGCGGATCGGGGCGGGCGGGAGTGCTGTCGTTGAAGAGCCGTTTCTTTTGGTGGAGTCGCGGGCAATTTGGTCGAGTCTTCTACGTGTGGCCTGCGCGAGGCCACGTCATTTTAGAAGCCAAGGCCACTGATATGTCTGGTCACCCCAGGGGGCGCTTGCGCTCTGTACTGGCCGTGAGGCGACCTGTGCAGTTTTGGGACCACTGGGGTCGGAGTCTCCTCGCGTCGGGTTGCCTGGGCAAGAGACGCCTGTGCGTGAACGCCAGTTGGATTGGACTTCGCGTGGCCTTCGCCCCGCGAGGAGGCATCTCCGTGTACGGCGCGTGTTTGTGCTATCCGACGGAGGCATCAATGTTTTTAGCCCCGAAGTTGGGGCTCGACCAGCCTCCCGAGCTGGTCCAGCCTGCTGCTCCTGGGCCGCCACGGAGTGGCTCTGGCCCCATCCGTGCCGAGTCCGATGTGGCTCGCCCCGCGGCTCCTGTCTTCGAGAACCCTGCGAGCACGGGGCCGAGACCGGCTCTCCAGCGAGGCCTGGCCCTGCTTGGGCTCTCCTGGGGGAGCCGCTTCCCTGGACGCCGGGGTTGCGGATCGGGCCCGCGAGCGGGCCTGCAGGGCTTCGGGCCACCCCTTTTCTCTTCCAGAGGGTGAGCCACACGGTGAATCTTCGAGCGGGTGCTTGCTCTGGACCCCCCTGTATAGATTGTTCCACTCTCCGCTGTCCTGTGCGCTCCTCGTGCTCCTGTCCCGTGCGCTCCTCGTGCTTCCGTCCTGTGTGTCCTCGTGCGTGTCCGATGCGTGTGTGGTCGCACCTCGTTCCTTTGCAAGCACATCGTCTTCGGCACCGCCTGATCCCGAGGCTTTGCCTCCTCCTGGCCTTGACGTGAGGCCTCTCCTTCTGTCCCCCCCTCTTCGTGAATTCAAGCTTCGCGCGGCCCGCTTAGCTTCGACCGGAAGAGGTGCGCTCTCGACCCGCGAATCAAAAAAGTGTGTGGTCGCATCTCTCGCTGCCCCGTGCGCTCCTCGTGCTCCTCTCCCGCCTGCTTCCCCTGCTCCCTGCCCCCGCTGCCGCCCCCCTTCCTCCTCCCCCTTCCCCCTCGCCCTCGCCCCTCCCAGGGGGAGGATGAGGGGGAGGAGGAGGAGGATCAGGAGGGGGAGGAGGAGGAGGAGGAGGAGGAGGAGGCGGAGGAGGAGAAGGTGGAGGAGGAGGAAAAGCCCCCATTCTCTTTGCCGCCTTCCCCTCCTGATGCTCCTGCTGCTCTTCCTGCTCCCCCTTCCCTCGGCCTTGCTCCCCTCGCTTCTCTTGCACGCGCACGGCTCGGCCCGCGACGGACGTGGTGAGTGCGCTTGCGGTGGACGCGAAAACGGCTCCCCCCTCCTCCTGCTCTTCTTCCTTGCCGCCCTCCCCCCTCCCGTCCGGGCGCCGCCCGTTGGAAGGTACGTCGCCGTGGACCTGGAGGATATCGCCCCCCGCCCGCCTTCACGCCGCCGCCGCTCGTCGCCCCACCCCAAAACATTTTACATTGCGAAAAACAGGACTACGATGCAGAATGCTAGCAATGAGAAGGACATAAGCAATCAACACAACGATGACTCATACTAAGACTTATAAGCATAACCAGACCCCTAATACGTAGAACATCCTGAATTTGAATACTAACCATAACCTATTCATAACCATAGTCATACCATAGCCATAACCCAATCATAACAAGACTTCGGAATATTGATAGCACGAAAAAACGATTACTAATGATACGACTAATACGCATAGGACGAACAATCGTACTTACAATACGACGAACAAGGGTACTGCGAAGAAGAAGACTATGTCAGCGGGAGTGAACCTCCAACGGTGATGTCGTGCAATCTGTCCTGTGCAATCCAGGTGTGCAGGCCAGGTGGTGAAATCCAGGTTGCTCAATCCATGTTGTGCAATCTTGGTGGAGCAGATCACTCCTCCTCCTCCTCCTCCCCCTCCTCCTCGCTCCCTCCTCCTCCACCTCCATGTTGTGCAATCTTGGTGGAGCAGATCACTACAACGCAATGTTCAACAAAACCACAATGCAAGTACAATGCGATTACAATTCACATCACAGCAAAACAACGCAACACAATGCAAACCAGTGTCATGCTTCGCCAAGCAACGCAACGCAACGCAACACAGTGCAGAGCAATGCAAAGTAACGCGACACACTGCAATTTCAAAGCAATGCAATGCGATTGGAACGAACTGCAAGGCAATGCGATTGTCAACCAATGCACAGCAATGCAAAGGATTTCACAGCAATGCAAGGCAGTGCAAAGCGTTGCAACGCAACGCAACGCAACCCAACGCAACGCACCGCAAGACAATGCAATTCAAAGCAAAGCGGCGACGGGCGGCGGCGAGCCAGTGGGACCGCCACTGTGGCCCAGCGGCGACGGCGGCGACTGGCGGGGACGAGTTGGTCGGACCGATACCGGGGCCCAGTTACCTTACAGCACAATTCAGGACCCCTCAGTGCAAGCAGCCAGGCCCAGAAGCAGCGGCGACTGACGGCGGTGACGGCGACAACATAGCCGCCATACCGACCCGCATGCCGAAACGACGGGCGGCATCAAGTCCGCGACGGGGCGGCGACGTCGACAACACATCCGCCAGACCGACCCGCAGGCCCAGTCCCTCAAAAGAGAAATAAGAAACCCCAAGTGCAAACACCGGGCTTCTTTGGGTAAATAGGAATCGGAATAACCGCATGCCGATGGTGATAATACCCGTCCCCCCTCTAACCTGTTATATCTGATTATCCCTGGGCTCCATATGGTTCAATTTGCCACGACAGGCGGGGGGTGAGCTTTGATACCACCCCCAATATTCGCATTGTAGCTTTCATCCTTACATCATGCAGAGCACCATGAGGAATCTGTTTTTCCCTCTTGGAAACTTAACATCCTTCCTAGATCCCAGACTCTCGCGGGGTTATTCTCGCTGGCACAGGGTTGCGCACGAAGTGCAATGGTATACCACAACGCTAATAGGTAGGGCACGTACCGAGAGCACCTCTCACCCCTCACGCTACTACCAGAACCAGTACTGACACGGCACATGCGAACAGAGGCGTCTCTGCGCCCAGAGGGGAGGGCTCCAGAGCCTTGTCTCTCACAGTCCATGCGCTGAGGCAGGGCCCTCCTGGGGGCCGAGGAACAGAGGTGTGTGTGTGTGTGTGTTTTTTGCAGCGGCCCCGCAGGTCTGGACGGTGAGAACTCCTCTGCGGCCGAAGCTCGCCGTGGCCATGAACATCCTCTCGGGCCTCCTCTCCCGCGCTCCCCGCTGCCCGCGCGACGGCTGCAGGCCTCTGGGCCTCGCCTCGCGGCCGCTCGGCCGGCAGTGCGTGTCGCAGAGGGGTCGCGCGGTGCCGCGCCGCGCTCTCTCCGTCGGCGCGCGTCCCGCTCTCGGGCGCGCGCGGCCCCCCTGCGCGCGCGCGAGCTGACCCGACCCCTGGCCAGGGGACGGCGGATAGGGGGCCACCTGCGAACCCTGCCCCCCATCCCCCACGATTTCTGAGAGGGAGGGTGGGGCTCACTTCGCTCGGGAGGTCACGAGCGAAGGGAGCCCCACCCTCCCCCTCGGAAATCGCGGGGGGCAGGGGCTGGGCTCGCATGTGTTGCCCCCCAGCGGAGTCTCGGGCCTGGCCCGGCCCGATGTCGCTCTTGCTGACCTGTTCTGAAGTGGCAGGCCTCCGAGCCGTGGAAAGACACGGCCACCCGAGGTTTTTCCAGGGCGCCTGCGAGGGCGCGAAGTCATTTCATCGCCTCGCTCATTCCGCCGGCCCGTATTGTGCCCTCGCTGGCGTTTGGGCTTTTGGGGGCCGCTTGGGGTCCTCGTTGGGGGTTTCTTGGGGGCCTCTTGGGTTTCTGTTGGAGCCTAATGCGACTCCCACCCGGCGATGGACCGCTCCATCGAGGAGTGGAGGAGGGGATCAGGAGGAGGAGGATGAGGAGGAGGAGGAGGAGAAGGAGGAGGAGTGCCTGAGGAGGGTCGACGGAGCGCTGTGCAGAAGTTTCCCAGAATTTCTTTGTGCTCGCTGCCCATATTGTAGCATCGCTGGCACTTGCTAGAGTGGTCGGGGGGGCATTTGGGGGGCCTCCTGGAGCCGCTTGGGAGCCGCTTGGGAGCTTCTTGGGGTCCTCGTGAGGGCCTTTTGGGGGCCTCCTGGAGCTTCTTAGGGGCCTCTTGGCGCCTCCTCGGGCAGGTCTATCAGGACTGCGAGGCGAGGGTCCAAGCTGAGAGTTCGTCGGGTTGCTCTCAGGAATTGTCGCTTCCCAAGTCTTACCTCGGGCGTCATGCTAAAAAAGGTTATTCACGACTGGGGCCCTCGCTAGCAGGACGTGCGGGTGCGAGGTGCATGGCACCTCGGACCAGGAGCTTATCACCATTCGGCGATCATTGGGGAGATGGCTTCCCCCCACTGCGGGAGGACGTTCTCTCACCGCATCTTTGTTGTTCGCCGCCGACCCCACTTGGTACTGCGCCGTGGCTCCGATCGTCCGTTGGGCCAAGGCAGTCTGGACCAAGCTGGTCGGGGCGTGTGAGTTTGGTTTGTCCCCCTCGTCCCTTCGCAGGGCCTGGGAGTTTGGCTTCTCGGGGCCTCTGCCTCCCTGGAGGAAGGCTTCAGGCTCTGGGGGGGGGACCGTGAGGCCTTCGGTGGAGCGTCTGGGTTGGAAGGTGGCGGGGTTCACGACTTTGGCCGATGACAAGGGCACCGCCACCCCCCCTCACGCTGGTCTCTCCCGCCCCCCTCAAACGTTTACTTCAGGAAGCTGTTTTGAGGTGCCACGGGCGAGCCTGCGGAGACAGCTTGGGCTTGGCCCGCCGCGCCTGCATGGATGTGCTCACTGCCGCCATGTCGTCGCCGAGATTCACCCTTTGGGATACAAAGGCTGTATCCGTGGGCTCGCTTGCCAGGCCACGTGGACCAAGACTCGCGCGGACGAGCTCGGATATGGTTTGCCCGGTTTGGTCTTCTTCCCCATGAGTTTGCAGGATAAGAGCGCCCTTTTCCACAGGGTGTGGTCGTGCCAGCACCCGGACTGCTTTGCCACGCGCGCCGACTTGCTCGGCGACGACTTCTGCCACGCACGCCAACCTGTTCGGGGACGGCCTGAAGTTTTGGTCCTCGGGCTTGGACACGATGGGCAAGGCATGGCAGGTGCTGTATACGTACCGCATCTTCCCGCGTCCAGGTGATCTCTTCCCTTCCCCGACCGTGGCCGAGCCTACTTTCTCCCATGTTGACGGCCATGGTGACTACGTGGTGGGTGGACGTGTGTTTATGGATGGGTCGTGCTTTCGTTCGGTTATCAATGAGGTCTCGAGGATGGGGTGGTCATATGCCTCGTTATCCGATGTTGGGCAGGAGTTGGGTCATGTGTACGTTCCTCTCGCTCTCCCCATCCCCCAGACGGCTCAGGTTGGCGAGTTTGCAGCGTGCACCGCCGCGTGCCAGAAAGCGTTCGACGGCGCGTTCAGATACAGCGACTGTCAGAACGTGGTCTGGGCCTGGGCGTCTCCCAGGCAACAGCAGCTTTCGTTCCGCAGAGTGTACTCTGGCACGTCGGTTTGGACAGCGGAGTCAAGGTCGGGCCCATCCACAAAGTGAAGGGCCATATGACGCAGGAGTAGGTGGAGGGAGACCCGTTCCTCGAGTTTTATAAGAAAGGTAAGGACCTGGCGGACCACTTCGCTAAGCTTGGGGCTTTGGCTCACGAGAAGCCGAGCCCCGAGCAGACCGAGTGGCTGGACAGAGCCCTGGCCATCGCCAGGAAGATATGTGTTCTCGCTGCTCGGCTGCTCCCGCTGTGGCCTTCGTGCGGCCTCTCACTTGCCACCAGAGCCAGGCGAGATATTCCTGCTGTGCCGAAGTCTAGGCACGAGTGGGTGTGGCACGAGCAGTGCTGGCAGTGCAAGCAATGTTTGATGGCCTCGCGGGTGTTGTGGCCCCACAACAGTGCGTGTTCGAAGACGCATAAATTTGTCGGCCGCAGGCTGGCTGAGCTAGGCCACATGTGCCTGGGTCTCTCGTGCTCCGACGGCAGCCTTCTCGTTGTGTGCTGCCGATGCGCGTCTTTCGCCACGGGGAGGTACTTGCGTCACCAACAATGCTTGGGCGGACCGCGCAGGACTCGCAGTGGCAAGTATTACTGAAATCGGATCTGCGCTGGCAAGCACCCCAAGCTGGACGTCGTTCGGCTTGACGTGGAGGCTCTCAGCGTGCTCAGGCAATTTTCCTGATTCCACCGGCATTATTGTGGCTCCGACGCCTCAAGTTGCCGTGATTGCCGTTTGGGGTTCGGTGGGCTCGATCTGGGGCCTTCCGCAGGGTCGTCCTTTTCACTGCTGCGCCTTTTTCGGCTTACTCCTTGCTGTTGCACAGCCGTGTGGTGCTGAAGGTGATTCTTTCCTGCGGTGCTGTTGCTCAGTCGGTCGGCTTCTCGGCTACTAGTGCTGACGTGATTGCTGTGTAGGGTTCAGTGGGCTCGGTCTGGGGCTCGTTGGGCCGTCCTTTTCACTGCTGTGCTCTATCGGCTTTCTCCCTGTTGATGCACGGTCGCAGGATCCGAAGGCAACGTTCCCTTGCGGGATGCTGCTCAGCGGGCCTGTCTCTTGCATGCTGTTTCGCCTCAGGGTCACGGGGCAGTTCAGCCCCTGAACTTCCCGACCATGGCTCCTCATGGATTCGTCGTTTCTCTCGGCACGTCGTGGGCGCAGTCTCCTGGCTTGGCCACAGAGGCGGAGCCCCTTCGTGTGGCCTGGTGAGTTTCATCTCTGCAGGCTCTCTCGGCGCCGACGACACCTGGTCGTCGGCCTCAGGCCTTTGGTACTCTCTATCTGCAGGCAGGGTGCATTGGCCTTCTTGCGCGCTCGCCCAGCCAGCGCGCACGGACGGCGTCTGGTCGTACTCGGCGGCCACCTGGACGCACCCCCAGGCGTGAGAGCGTGAAGCGGCAAATCCTCCCACTCCCCGCGATGAGTACGGGCCCGCCTTATCTCTAGTTCAGAGTCGGCCCCGTCCACGGTCCTCCTCGACCTCCTCGTCTTCCTCATCTTCCTCATCCTCCAAGAAAAAAGCTCATCCTCCTCATTCCTCTCTCATTCCTCCTTCTTCCTGCCTAGCCTGCCTCCTGCCTCAACCTCCTTTTCCACGCTCCGTGAGCCTTTCCCCTCCTCCTCCTCCTCCTCCTCCTCCTCCTCCTCCTCTGTACCTTCTTCTTCTTCTCCTCCTCCTCGTCCTGTTCCTCTTGGGCCTCTGCGCCCAGCCGTGGCTACGAGGGTCTCCCAAGAGACCCCCGAGAAGCCCTTTCGCGGAGTCGGACGACGGGACGGGAAGGGGGAGTTACGAATTCTGCTGCATGCGGCCGCCGGGCGCTTCCGTCGACGCGCTCGACACGCTGGCGCCTCGGGCGCCGCGAGGCGCCCGAAACAACCAGCTGCATTCAGCTGATTCCCCCCCCTTGCTATCTGCCCCTTTTGCCCGGCCCGATCCTTGCTCAGCATCTGTAGTCTCATCCCCATCGCTGGTGGGGAAGCTTTGGCCCCGCTGTCCGACCTGCCCAATGGGTGAGGACAGGTGCCGTCTCCGACAGAGTTCGGGGCATCTATCCCGACCTCGGGGGTCGGCGGGGTAGGCTGGTGGCGATGAGGAGTCCTGACCCCCTGGGGATGGGGATGAGACTGGCGATGCTGGCTCGAGATGGTGGCGGTGTTTCGCAGAAGAAGACGATTACTAACAACCATTATTCTAACGTTCATTAGTCTAGTTAGTAGAACAAATCGTAGTAAAAAGGATCAAACAACCCAGCATGTTTTCACTAGTACTGGTATCGTTATTACTTGTACCATTGTTTAATCTTATCCGTATTCGAATGAATTTATTATGCTTAGTTTTATTGACTGTTGTATTTATGTATTCGTTCTTAATTTGCTGATGCGTAATGGTACTCTGGATACTAACCGTTCTAATGCTAGGAACCCTATTCACAGTTCTACTAAGCGGGAAACAATGACATTACGAAGAAGACGAATAAGACGAATAGCAGTAATAATAAAAAGACGAATGCAGCTCTATGAATATTAACGTTTCGGGGTCCACGCGGTCTTCCTGGATCAGCTCTGGGCCCCCCTCTGGCGGCGCTTGCGGCGCCGCCCCTGCCGCTTTCCGCGATCCAGGGAGGGTGGCCTGGCCCCGATCTGAAGAGTCCGCGCACACCACCGACAGCTACTGCTTATGCAGTTTGCTCTTCCTCTAGTGGGGGCTGCGCCGAAGGCGCCGCTGTCCAGGAACACCGCGTGCCCTCCCCAACGCTTGTATATGTTGTGGAGTTGCATGTTCTTCTCAGTCTTCTGTTTCTTGTTTCGCCTTCTTGTTCTTAATGCTATTCTTAACCGTACCATTGTTTTAGCATTATTCTGCGGACGCCCGAGCGATTCTGTTCGTGCAGTTTTTTCCTCGTCTAGCGGTGCCGCCTCTCTTTGCTCCCGCCCCTTGGCGCCCCGTCCAGCTCACGGGTACCGACGTCGATGGGGAGCCGGACAGCTACTCCGAGCACCCCGAGGACCCGCCTCCAGAGCGCCCGGTGAGGGTTGACGGGAGGGTGACGAGGAGGAGGATGGAAAGGAGGAGGAGGAGGAGGAGGAGGAGAAGGAGGAGGAGGAGGGGGAGGAGGAGGAGGGGGGAGGAAGAGGAGGGGGGAGGAGGAGGAGGAGGAGGAGGAGGATGAAGAGGATGATGATGATGATGATGATGGTGATGATGATGATGATGATGATGATGATGATGATGCTGCTGCTGCTGCTGCTGATGATGATGATGATGATGATGATGATGATGATGATGATGATGATGATGATGATGATGATGATGATGATGATGCTGATGATGATGATGATGATGATGATGATGATGATGATGATGATGAGGAGGAGGAGGAGGAGGAGGAGGAGGAGGAGGAATAGGCGGAGGAGGAGGAGGGGAGTGGAGAGGGGAGGAAGATTGGATTGGACACCTCGAGCGGACGAGGCTGCGCTGTCCAGCAACGAAGATTATAAAAGAGAAGGCCCTGCACATTCCCAGCGGCGGAGGGCTCCCACCAACCAGCATGCCAGAGCACCCAACCTTCGAGATAGACGATGCCATCCCGTGGCGGCAGGACATGGGATTAAGTCGGGCCTGCTCCTCTGCAGGGGGAATCTTCAAACATCAGCAAAAAATAGTCTGGGGACGATTTTGAGCATTTTTTCCAACCATGTTGGAATCTTTCCCAACCCTCCTTGGTTGGGTATTCGTTTTGAATAGAGCAGTGTGGTCTCCACTCCCTTCTTCCCGTCCCGCCTCCCTCTTGCCTCCTCCTGTCTTGCTTGCGGGGGGGCTGCGATCTGTGAAACCGTCGCCACTTTCGAGGCCTGCTGGGGGGCTTAGCACAGTGACGCCACGCGCGGACTCAAATTAGACCTCGCCATCCCTGGGGGGCTGCGATCTGCGAAATTGTCGCCACTTTCGAGGCCTGCTGGGGGGCCCAGCACAGTGACACCACGGGCAGACTCAAATTAGACCTCGCCATCCCTGGGGGGCTGCGATCTGCGAAACTGTCGCCACTTTCGAGGCCTGCTGGGGGGCCCAGCACAGTGACGCCACGGGCAGACCAAATTAGACCTCGCCATCCCTGGGGGGCTGCGATCTGTGAAACTGTCGCCACTTTCGAGGCCTGCTGGGGGGCCCAGCACAGTGACGCCACGGGCAGACTCTCAAAGACCTCGCACCCTGGGGGGCTGCGACTGCTGTCTGTGAGGCTGCTGGGGTCTTCGATCTGTGAAACTGTCGCCACTTTCGAGGCCTGCTGGGGGGCCCAGCACAGTGACGCCACGGGCAGACCACATTAGACCTCGCCATCCCTGGGGGGCGGGGGGGGGGAGGGGGGCTGCGATCTGTGAAACTGTCGCCACTTTCGAGGCCTGCTGGGGGGCCCAGCACAGTGACGCCACGCAGATTCAAATTAGACCTCGCCATCCCTGGGGGGCTGCGATCTGTGAAACTGTCGCCACTTTCGAGGCCTGCTGGGGGGCCCAGCACAGTGACGCCACGCGCGGACCCAAATTAGACCTCGCCGTCCCTGGGGGTCTGCGATCTGTGAAACTTTCGCCACTTTCGAGGCCTGCTGGGGGGGGCCAGCACAGTGACGCCACGGGCAGATTCACATTAGACCTCGCCATCCCTGGGGGGCTGCGATCTGTGAAACTGTCGCCACTTTCGAGGCCTGCTGGGGGGTCAGCACAGTGACGCTACGCGCGGACCCAAATTGGACCTCGCCATCCCTGGGGGGGGGGCTGCGATCTGTGAAACTGTCGCCACTTTCGATGCCTGCTGGGGGGCCCATCACAGTGACGCCACGCGCGGATCCAAATTGGACCTCGCCATCCCTGGGGGGCTGCGATCTGCGAAATTGTCGCCACTTTCGAGGCCTGCTGCTGACACATTAGACCTCGCCATCCCTGGGGGGCTGCGATCTGTGAAACTGTCGCCACTTTCGAGGCCTGCTGGGGGGCCCAGCACAGTGACGCCACTGGCAGACTCTCACATTAGACCTCGTCATCCCTGGGGGGCTGCGATCTGTGAAACGGTCGCCACTTTCGAGGCCTGCTGGGGGGCCCAGCACAGTGATGCCACGCGCGGATCCAACTTAGACCTCGCCATCCCTGGGGGGCTGCGATCTGTGAAACTGTCGCCACGTTCGAGGCCTGCTGGGGGGCCCAGCACAGTGACGCCACGCGCGGACCCAAATTAGACCTCGCCATCCCTGGGGGGCTGCGATCTGCGAAATTGTCGCCACTTTCGATGCCCGCTGGGGGGCCCAGCACAGTGACGCCACGCGCGGACCCAAATTTGACCTCGCCATCCCTTGGGGGCTGCGATCTGGGGAAAACACACACAGACAGAATTAAGCGTCGATTCTCCAGAAAATATGGAAACATATGGGAAGTGGGGGGGAAGACGAAAGGCCAGAACATATGGGAAAATATGGGGAATATTTGTATTTGTGTGTATTTATTGGTGTGTTCCAGGGCCCCTTCAGTGGCGCCATGCGCAATCCATGCCAGGGCATTGCCGCAGCCGTGCGTGTTCCCTCCTGTCGAGCGCGGCAGCGCGCAGCCCCAGGTGCGGCCTGTCATTCAGGAGGGGAAAAACACAGATACAATTAATCGTCGATTCCCGAGAAAATATGGGGAAATATGGGATTTGGGCGGGAAGACAAAAACCCAGAAAATATTTGAAAATATGGGGGATCCTTTTATTTGTGTGTATTTATTTGTGTGTCCTTGGCCCCCTTGAGTCATGCTGACTCGTATTTCGTGCCTGAGAGGGCTCACTTGCGTGGGCAGCAGGACTGCTGCAGCTTTCGAAAGTTCGGGTGCAGAGCTGGCGCGCTGTCGGGGACGAGATCGACGGCTGATCAGTAATGCGAGTGATAAAGGAGAATACATGGGATCGAATGGTTTTCGTGGTATTCGGACAAGTATGACCACGGCGATCAATCAAGACGACCCGGCATAAGTAATACTAATATCAAGGGTAATAGTAATGACAGTGCTATCATGTGAACAATAATACATCCTACAACGAAGAATGCTACTACGAGTGCTACTCATACGGCGAACAACAACAATAACGTAACCATACTAAGAGGAGGAGGAGAGGACATCGGCTATCTATAATGATGATGCTGATGATGCTGATGATGATGCTTATGGCGATGATGATGGTGATGATGATGATGGTGACGATGATGATGATGTTGATGAGGATGATGATGCTGCTGATGATGATGATGATGATGATGGTGATGCTGCTGATGCTACTGCTGATGCTGCTGCTGCTGCTGATGATGATGATGATGATGATGATGATGATGCTGATGCTGATGCTAATGATGATGATGATGATGCTGATGATGATGATGATGATGATGGTGGTGGTGGTGGTGGTAGTGGTGGTGGTAGTGGTGATGCTGCTGCTGCTGCTGCTGATGATGATGATGATGATGATGATGATGATGATGATGCTGATGCTGCTGATGATGATGATGATGATGATGATGATGATGATGATGATGATGATGATGATGATGATGATGATGATGATGGATGATGATGATGAGGAGGAGGAGGAGGAGGAGGAGGAGGAGGAGGAGGAGGAGGAGGAAAAAGGAGTACGGGGAGGGGGGGGACGGACGGGATGGGAGGGCGGGGAGATGGAGAGTTTCGAGACTGCGATTCCTTGCGCTCCCGCTCCGACTCGAGGTCTCCCGGCTGCACTTGCGGAGCACGCTCCAGGGGCACATTTCTGGACGCGGTCAGGACGAGCATCAGTCCGTCCCAGAGCGTGCCGGAGCGTTCTCACGGCGTTCCGGGATGCTCCGAGACGGCCCTGGCGCCCGAGACACCCTCGAGGGCCGCTGGATCTCGGAGATGCTGGATTCCTTCCCTGATTTTTCGTCCTCGTCCTGGCTTCGTCTTCTCTGCGGCGGTGGCCTCGACGACGGGCTGGTAATGTCCCGAGTCAGAGTTTTTTGGAGAACTGGTCGTGGGATCCCTCCTCTTCCTCCTCTTATGGACTTCCTAGGGATCCGTGCACCTGCTCTACGGAAACCTAATGGTTTCTTGGGGGATCCCATGGATGTTCATGGAATCCGATGGATTTCTCCGGGAATCCTATGGATTATCCCTCCCCCGATTTGATTCTCGTCCTGGCTTCTTCCCACACCTCGGCCTCCCTTTTCGCGGGGGAGAGGGGAGGGTAAATTGGGCACGTGGCCGCCGTGCCCTTGCGCAGGTCCAGGCATGCGAGCAGGGCACGGCGGAGAGGGGCGTTCGGGGCCGGCATTTCGTAGAACAAGGAGGAGGGGAACAATTATTCACTGCGTGGGGATCCCCATATGTGCATCTCCTTGCTGGCGCTCCCTTGGTGGTGGGACTCGGTGAGGACGAATCTGGATTTAAGTGTGACTGAGCTGCCTCTCTCTCTGCTCTCTCTGCTCTCTCTGTCTCTCTCTCTCTCTCTGCCCTCTCTCTGTCTCTGCCTCTCTTTCCCTGCCTCTCTCTCTCTCTCTGCCTCTCTCTCTGCCTCTGTCTCTCTGCCTCTCTCTCTCTCTCTGCCTCTCTTCTGTGCCTCTCTCTCTCTGCCTCTATCTCTGCCTCTCTCTCTCTCTCTCTCCTCTCTCTCTTCTCTCTATTCTCTCTCTGCTCTCTCCTCTCTCTCTCACTCTCCCTCTCTCTCTCTCTCGCTCTCTCTCTTCTCTTCTCTTCTCTTCTCTTCTCTTCTCTTCTCTCTCTCTCTCTCTCTCTATCTCTCTTTCTCTCTCTTCTCTCTCTCTCTCTCTTCTCTCTCTCTCTCTTTCGCTCTCTCGCTCTCTCTTGCTCTCTCTCGCTCTCTGTCGCTCTCTCTCGCTCTCTCTCTCTCTCTCTCTCTCTCTCTCGCTCTCACTCGCTCTCTCTCGCTCTCTCTCGCTCTCCCTCGCTCTCTCCCGCTCTCTCTCTCTCTCGCTCTGGTGCTCTGCTTCCTCTCTCCATTCGCCTCTCATCCCGCTCTCCATCTCTCTCTCTCTCTCTCTCTTTCTCTCGTCTCTCTTCTCTCTTCTACACGCTCTCATCTCTCTCTCTCTCTCTCTCTCTCCCCCCCCTTCTTCCCTCCACTTTTTCTCTCCTCTCTCTCTCTCTCTTCTATCTCTATCTCTCTCTCTCTCTTTCTCTCTCTTCTTCTCTCTTCTCTCTTCCCAATCTCTCTCTCTCTCTCTCTCTCTCTTCTCTCTTCTCTCTTTCTCTCGCCTGTCTCCTCTCTCAACTCCCCCTCTCTCTCTCTCTCTCTCTCTCTCTCTCCGCTCTCTCTCTCTCTCTCTCTCTCTCCTCTCCCTCTCTCTCGCTTCCTCTCTCTCTCTCTCTCTCTCTCTTGCTCTCTCTCTCTCTCTCTCTCTCTCTCTCTCTCTCTCTCGTCACGCGCTCGTGAGATCAGCCAGGGTGGCTCCCCCTTGGGGCTCCCAAATGATGCCCCTGGCAGCGGTTTGTGACCATGAGGCTCTCAAGAGATACATGTTGGGGAGGCCAAACGGCAATTCTAGCTGAGGCGTCCCACCAAAATCGGCGCGAACGGGCTCGTGAGATCAGCCAGGGTGGCTCCCCCCTTGGGGCTCCCAAATGATGCCCCTGGCAGCGTTTTGCGACCATGGGGCTCTCAAGAGATACATGTTGGGGGCGCCAAACGGCAATTCTAGCTGAGACGTCCCACCAAAATCGGCGCGAACGGGCTCGTGAGATCAGCCAGGGTGGCTCCCCCTTGGGGCTCCCAAATGATGCCCCTGGCAGCGTTTTGCGACCATGAGGCTCTCAAGAGATACATGGTGGGGGCGCCAAACGGCAATTCTAGCTGAGACGTCCCACCAAAATCGGCGCGAACGGGCTCGTGAGATCAGCCAGGGTGGCCCCCCTTGGGGCTCCCAAATGATGCTCTATGCCCCTTGGCCGGGGCGTTTTGCGACCAATGAAGGCTTTGCGGAGAATACTGTTGGTTGGCGCCAAGCGGCAATTTCCTAGCTGAGAAATCACGTCCCCCAAATAATCGGGCGCAACGGTGGCTCGTGAGATCAGCCATGGTGGCTCCCCCTTGGGGCTCCCAAGTGATGCCCTGGCAGCGTTTTGTGAACCATGAGGCTCTCAAGATATACATGTTTGGGGGCCACAAACGCAATTCTAGCTGAGACGTTCCACCCACGAATCCGGCGCGAAACGGCTCGGGAGAGTGTAGATCATCCAGGGGTGGCTCCCCCTTGGGGCTCCCCAATGATGCCCCTGGCAGCGTTTTGTGACCATGAGGCTCTCAAGAGATACATGTTGGGGGCGCCAAAAGGCAATTCTAGCTGAGACGTCCCACCAAAATCGGCGCGAACGGGCTCGTGAGATCAGCCAGGGTGGCTCCCCCTTGGGGCTCCCAAATGATGCCCCAGGCAGCGTTTTGCGACCATGAGGCTCTCAAGAGATACATGTTCGGGGCGCCAAACGGCAATTCTAGCTGAGACGTCCCACCAAAATCGGCGCGAACGGGCTCGTGAAGAGCAGCCAGGTGCTCACCCTTGGGCGTCCCAAATGATGCCCCAGGGTGGGGGGGGGGGGGGGGGAAAAAGGGGGGGGGGGGGGGGGGAGGGGGGAGGAGGGGTGGGGGGGGGGGGGTGAGAGTAATAAGGTGTTGGCAGCGTTTTGCGACCATGAGGCTCTCAAGAGATACATGTTGGGGAGGCCAAACGGCAATTCTAGCTGAGGCGTCCCACCAACATCGGCGCGAACGGGCTCGTGAGATCAGCCAGGTGGCTCCCCCTTGGGGCTCCCAAGTGATGCCCCTGGCAGCGTTTTGCGACCATGAGGCTCTCAAGAGATACATGTTGGGGGCGCCAAACGGCAATTCTAGCTGAGACGTCCCACCATAATCGGCGCGAACGGGCTCGTGAGAACAGCCAGGGTGGCTCCCCCTTGGGGCTCCCAAATGATGCCCCTGGCAGCGTTTTGCGACCATGAGGCTCTCAAGAGATACATGTTGGGGGCGCCAAGCGGCAATTCTAGCTGAGACGTCCCACCAAAATCGGCGCGAACGGGCTCGTGAAATCAGCCAGGGTGGCTCCCCCTTGGGGCTCCCAAATGATGCCCCTGGCAGCGTTTTGTGACCATGAGGCTCTCAAGAGATACATGTTGGGGGCGCCACACGGCAATTCTAGCTGAGACGTCCCACCAAAATCGGCGCGAACGGGCTCGTGAGATCAGCCAGGGTGGCTCCCCCTTGGGGCTCCCAAATGATGCCCCTGGCAGCGTTTTGTGATCATGAGAGAGTGTGAGTGTGAGCTTAACTTATCTTATCTTATCTTGAAATCTCTTCTTATCATATCTTGTGCTATCTTATCTTATCTTGTAATATCTTATCTTGTCTTGTCTTATCTGGTGATTATCATTGGGAGGAGGGAGGCGCGAGCGGGAGGAAGGAGGAAGGAGGAAGGAGGAGCAGTGGGAGGCGTCAGAGTAATAACAAGAACCCCAATCCTTAGGATATGGGGAACAAAAACCCACAGATGGCATTCCTCGTCGATTCCCCACGAAGATTCAGGAGGGGAACAAAAAAAACGCACAGACACAAGTGATCGTCGATTCCCAAGGAAATATGTGGGAACATATGGGAAGTGTGGGGGGGGAAGACGAACCCAGAAAATCTGGCAACATATAGGACATCCAGGGGTTTGTGTCTATTTGTTTGTGTGTGATCCTGGGCCCCTTCAAAGGTATGGGAAAACATGGGAGGGGGGGGGGGGAAACGAAAACCCCGAACATCTGGGAACGTGTGGGGACTCCTGGAACTTGTGTCTACTTGTGGGTTTCCTGGGCCCCTTCTCTTCTCTTCTCTCTCTCTCTCTCTATCTCTCTATCTCTCTCTCTTTCTCTCTCTATCTCTCTCTCTCTCTCTTTTCTCTCTCTCTCTCTATTTCGCTCTCTCGCTCTCTCTTGCTCTCTCTCGCTCTCTGTCGCTCTCTCTCGCTCTCTCTCTCTCTCTCTCGCTCTCACTCGCTCTCTCTCGCTCTCTCTCGCTCTCCCTCGCTCTCTCCCGCTATCTCTCTCTCTCTCTGCTCTCTCTCTCTCTCTCGCTCTCTCCCGCTCTCTCTCTCTCTCTCTCTCTCTCTCTCTCTCTCTCTCTCTCTCTCTCTCTCTCTCTCCCCCCCCCCCCTCTCTCTCTCCACTTTCTCTCTCTCTCTCTCTCTCTCTTTCTCTATCTCTCTCTCCTCTCTCTCTCTCTTCTATCTCTCGTTCTTACTTTCTCTCTTTCTCTCTCTCTCTCTCTCTTCTGCTCTTCTCTCTTTTCTCTCTTCGCGCTGTCCTCCTCTCTCAACTCCCCCTCTCTCTCTGCGTGTCGGTCTCCCGCTCTCATATCTTCTCTCTCTCTCTCTCCTCTCCCTCTCTCTCGCTTCCTCTCTCTCTTTCTCTCTCTCTTGCTCTCTCTCTCTCTCTCTCTCTCTCGTCACGGGCTCGTGAGATCAGCCAGGGTGGCTCCCCCTCGGGGCTCCCAAATGATGCCCCTGGCAGCGTTTTGTGACCATGGGGCTCTCAAGAGATACGTGTTGGGGAGGCCAAACGGCAATTCTAGCTGAGGCGTCCCACCAAAATCGGCGCGAACGGGCTCGTGAGATCAGCCAGGGTGGCTCCCCCTTGGGGCTCCCAAATGATGCCCCTGGCAGCGTTTTGTGATCATGAGAGAGTGCGAGTGTGAGCTTAATTTATCTTATCTTATATTGAAATCTCTTCTTATCATATATTGTGCTATCTTATCTTATATTGTAGTATATTATCTTGTCTTGTCTTATCTGGTGATTATCATTGGGAGGAGGGAGGCGCGAGCGGGAGGAAGGAGGAAGGAGGAAGGAGGAGCAGTGGGAGGCGTCAGAGTAATAACAAGAACCCCAATCCTTAGGATATGGGGAACAAAAACCCACAGATGGCATTCCTCGTCGATTCCCCACGAAGATTCAGGAGGGGAACAAAAAACGCACAGACACAAGTGATCGTCGATTCCCAAGGAAATATGTGGGAACATATGGGAAGTGTGGGGGGGGAAGACGAACCCAGAAAATCTGGCAACATATAGGACATCCAGGGGTTTGTGTCTATTTGTTTGTGTGTGATCCTGGGCCCCTTCAAAGGTATGGGAAAACATGGGAGGGGGGGGGAAACGAAAACCCCGAACATCTGGGAACGTGTGGGGACTCCTGGAACTTGTGTCTACTTGTGGGTTTCCTGGGCCCCTTCAAACGAGCATGGGCCAATTTCGCTTCCGATCGATCAGATTCGCTTCCGTTTCCTGGGCCAGCCCGGCCCGATTCGATCCCGATGCTTCGTCGATCCGACGCGGCCCGATGTCTGCACGGTGCTGTTCTGTGTCATGGCGCTGCCGACTCGACTACGACTCGGTGCCTCTGCGACCCGATTCGACGCACACGTCGATCCGATCCGATTTCTCGATTTGATGCTGTCCGCTCCCGACCAGAAGCGGCGCGGACCCACCTTCGGAGCTCCGCGCGGATTTGCTTATGCCTGTTCTGTCGTGGGCGAAGAGCATATCCATATCCGCGGCCTCGCGGGCCGGGCCCCTGGGCCGCGACCCCGCGGAACGGATGCCCCTCTCGCTGACCTCATCCGTGCGACCGGACCGCGAGGACGTGGACACGGATGTGTTCGCCGCTGGTGATGCAGGCGTGTGTTTGTGCCGCTCAGGCCTCAGCAGGCCCAACTCGTGGCCCAAGCTCTGCGGAGACCCGGCCCCCCGGAGCCGACGACGGCCCAGGATTCGGGCCCAAAAAGGCTGGCCTGCAGAGGGGCTCGGCAGTCCTGGCCAGCATCTCCCCCCATGCGGCAGGTTCGCGCCGCGTCGACGCAGAGGCGACCCCAGCGCGGGCATGCCAAGGCTGGAGCGCCGCGAGAAGCCCAGCATCGGTCGTCGGCGGGCCAGCCGTGCCAGCGGAAGGTCGCGACTGCTCAGAGCTGAGCGATCCGCAAGCTCACGTCGGTATCGTTTAACCAACCCCCTATCCTCATCCCCATCCCTTCGAGACCCCCACCAAATTACCACCCTAGTTGGGGATACACCCCTCGAAACCCGAAGAGAGCAGCCTATATCCCTATCTAGGGGGGTAAATTGGCCCGTGGGGTCCAGGCCACGCCGCTGGGGATGGGGATCGGTGAAACGATACTCATCACGGGTTGTCAAAGCCAGGGCCGAACGTGCCGCGCAGTGTGACAGAGGCCAGCGCACGGTGTCAGGGCAGCCGCCGTAGCCGCCGCCAGGGCCCGAGATTGCCGCACTTCCACACTGACGGTGGGCCTGTTGTCCACCACCGCCACAAGTTGGAGGGGGAGGGGGTCCTCCTCCACCTCCTCCTCCTCTCAGGCGATCGCAAACATGGATCAAGGGGGCGTGGATTAGCGACGAGTCCCGTTTCC
Organism: Prorocentrum cordatum; assembly: GCA_963575745.1. Lineage (NCBI taxonomy): Eukaryota > Dinophyceae > Prorocentrales > Prorocentraceae > Prorocentrum > Prorocentrum cordatum. The sequence continues at coordinate 82,955 of CAUYUJ010017291.1, forward strand.
ATGGAAATCGCGAATTTCTTTCGCCGAGCGAGGCGGCACCGGCCGCATTTTGGGGAGGGCACCTCCCCCGATCCATAAATTTGGCGACCGCGCGCCAAATCCATGGATCGCTAAAAGACATTTTTTTCCCAACCATCCTGTGGTGTTGGATCCTCGTTTTGAAGAGACAGCGCCCCGCGTTCCTTCCTCCTCCCGCTTCTCCCTCCCCCTCCTCCCTCCTCCCCCTCCTTGCCTTTGCTCTCGGCAGACCTCTCACACATTTCGTAGCCCAATAGGGAGCTCCACCGAAGGCCCCAGTGGTTGCTCTCGCATGCGGTTCCCCCCACCCAGGGCAGCGTTTCGTGGCCCCATAGGGAGCTCCACCGAAGGCCCCAGTGCCTGCTCTCGCATGCGGTTCCCCCACCCAGGGCAGCGTTTCGTGGCCCCATAAGGAGCTCCACCGACCAGTGGCTGCTCTCGCATGCGGTTCCCCCACCCAGGGCAGCGCTTCGTGGCCCCATAGGGAGCTCCACCGAAGGCCCCAGTGGCGCAGTTCGCATGCGGTTCCCCCACCCAAGGCAGCGTTTCGTGGCCCCATGGGGAGCTCCACCGGAGGCCCCAGTGGCTGCTCTCGCATGCGGTTCCCCCACCCAGGACAGTGTTTCGTGGCCCCATGGGGAGCTCCACCGAAGGCCCCAGTGGCTGCTCTCGCATGCGGTTCTCCCACCCAGGGGCAGTCGCTTCGTGGGCCCCATAGGGAAGCTCCACCACCCGAAGGTCCCAGTGGCGCAGTTTCGCATGCGTTTTCCCCCACCCAGGGCAAATCTTTTCCGTGGCCCCATAGAGGAAGCTCCACCGAAGGCCCCAGTGGCTGCTCGTCGCATGCGGTTCCCCCACCCAGGGAAGCGTTTTCGTGGCCTCCACGGGGACTCCAACCGAAGCTCCAGTGGCTGCTCTCGCATGCGGCGCCCCCACCCAG
>CAUYUJ010017291.1:88912-138854 GCA_963575745.1 Prorocentrum cordatum
TACCAGTAGTAACTGTATCAGTCGTTGTCGTAGTTGTATCAGTCGTCGTCGTAGTAGGAGTAGTAGTTGTATCAGTCGTCGTCGTCGTAGTAGTAGTAGTAGTAGTAGTACCCGTAGTAGCAGTAGGAGTCGTAGTCGCAGCAGTAGTAGTAGTAGTAGTAGTAGTAGTAGTAGTAGTAGTGGTAGTAGTAGTAGTAGTAGTGGTAGTCGTAGTAATAGTCGTAGTAGTAGTAGTAGTAGTAGTACTACTACTAGTAGTAGTAATAGTAGTAGTGGTCGTAGAAGTAGAAGTAGAAGTAGTAGCAGTAGTAGTAGTAGTAGTAGTAGTAGTATAGTAGTAGTAATAGTAGTAGTAGTAGTAGTAGTCGTCGTAGTCGTAGTAGTAGAGTCGTCGTAGTAGTAGTCGTAGTAGTCGTAGTAGTAGTAGTATAGTAGTAGTAGTAGTAGTAGTAGTAGTAGTAGTAGTAGTAGTAGTAGTAGTAGTAGTAGTAGTAGTAGTAGTAGTAGTAGTAGTAGTAGTAGTAGTAGTAGTAGTAGTAGTAGTAGTAGTAGTAGTAGTATGTAGTAGTATGTAGTAGTATGTAGTAGTATGTAGTAGTATGTAGTAGTATGTAGTAGTATGTAGTAGTAGTAGTAGTAGTAGTAGTCGTAGTAGTAGTTGTAGTAATAGTAGTAGTAGTAGTAGAAGTAGTAGTAGTAGTAGTAGTAGTAGTAGTAGTAGCAGCAGCGCTCTTGTATGCCATTGCTTTTCCTATCTGTACGTTGGCCCTGGCAACATTGCATTTTTTCAAGGCATTCCCAGTCGCCGCTGGCGCGAATCGTGACGTTACTGGGGGGTGGAGGGGGGGGCGCCGCCGGCAACGGGCGTTATCGCGAATCATGAAAACAATGGCTCTAATCCATGCTTGCGCGCCCCCGATCCTCCTCGTCCTCCTCCTCGTCCTCCTCCTCCTTCCCCCCTCCAGCTTCTGGTGGTGGTGGTGGTGGGCAACAGGCCCATCAGCGGACCTTCCCGCTCCTCTCAGCGATGGCCCGTGCCCTCCGCCTCGCCGCCGTCGCGGCCTCGCTGCCGCTCGCCGCACACGGCCTCACCCTCGGGGCGGACGCCGAGGCGCGAGGGGCAAAGCACGGCAGAAGCACGATGTCGGTATCGTTCAACCGATCCCCATCCCCATCCCCGTCCCCATCGAGACCCCGACCAAGTCACCACCCCAGTTGGGGATGCACCCCGCGAAACCCGAGGGGAGCAGCCCATATCCCCATCTCGGGGGGGTAAACCGGCCAGTGGGGCCCAGCCCACGCTGGTGGGGATGGGGATCGGTGAAACGATACTCATGATGCCGTCTCGGAGGTCCCCGCGCGCGGATTCCTGGGGTCCGCGCCGGGGGCCCCCCCCGGCGCGCGGGGGGCCCAGCGCCGATCCCAAGAAAAGTCCGCGCGGGCCTCCGAGGGCCGTGCTCCGGCCTCCCGCCGAGGCGGTGGCCAAGAAGACCCTGGTGGCCACGGTGCTGAAGCACACCCAGGCTGGGACACGCCATCCTGGTGCCCCTCGCTGCTGTTCGCCTCCTCCTCGGCCTCCCCCTGGGGGCCCGCGGCGCCACGGCCGGACTCGCGTCGGAGTCCTGGTCGGAGCGCGCCCCTGGGGAGGTCTGTGGAGAGCGGCCGGCCCAGTCAGATTCATGATGTTCCAACCTACTTGAGCATGGATCACCAGAAAGAATTTCGAGCACCAGGAACAAGTTGCCAAACTCGAGGGTTTCCACGTGCCGGGCCCTGGGAGACACTCGTCCGACACTGTTTCGAGACTCTTTCGAGACTCATTCGGCACTTTTCAGGGTGCGTGAACTTATTTCTGGCATGTGGTCCTCAAGTGCGATGGGGGCAGCATAAAGTCATATTCGATCTCCATGTCCTGGCGATCCGGTGCGGCCCGATGTCTGCACGGTGCTGCTGTGAATGCTGGCTCTGCTGGTGCAGCCCGGTTTGATGTGCGCACGTGGCGATCCTTGTGAGCCCCCAGACCAGGTGGTGAGAAATCATCAGGAAGGGACAAAAACACACAGACACAATGAATCGTCGATTCCCAGGGAAATATGGCAAAATATGGGAAGTGTGGGGGAAGAAATAAACCCAGAAGATATGGGAAAACATGCGATATATTTTTATTTGTGTGTATTTATTTGTGTGTCCCAGGGCCCCTTCAAATCAGGTGGTGACTTGGCACACCCAAGAAGTCACCGCCGGGTTTTGGAACACGGGGTCACCGCTGGGTTTCTGTGATTCCTGGTCCCACCAGCGTGTTCGGGACATCCCTAGACCGGGTGGTGACACCAAATCGCCCGAGATTCACCGCCAGGTGTTGTCCCCACCACGTTTGGGGACTACCAAGATCCGACCCAATTTGACGATTCGATGCTGGTTGCTCCTGCCCAGGCACCACCTGTGGACTTGATGCTGAGCCACCAGATCCGGATGCTCAGCACCTCGCGCAAGGACGTGGCACAGGTGGCGGTCATTAATGCCAAGGTGCCCGGGGTGGACAATGATTTGGGAACGCCCCACGATCCCGTGGTTGCGCAGATGAAGCGCACCTATGGCACCACAGGCTCCGTGCAGGTTGTGGACCTCGAGTCCAATCAGACCCTGCAGCAGGAGCTGATGCAGAAAATCTTCTCTGTCCGCAAGGGCAGCACGGCTGCTTTCGCGAAGAAGTTCTTCAAGACGGACCTCACGTCTCCGGAAATGAAGCGCCAGATGGCTTATTTCACCGCGATGATGCAGTTCGTGGAACTTTGCAGCAAGGCCGAGTATGGCGTTGAGATCTGTGCCAACATGGAGGGGGAGTCCTTCGTGCACAGGCAGGATAAGAAGGGCTTGATTGATCTGGCCAGCGAGCTGTTCGACGGAGACGAAGAGGTGATTGCTCTGCAGCCTCCGTCCTACTGCGATTACACGCAGGCGCACCACAGGCCCGCTTGGGCGAAGAAGGACAAGTGGACCAGCAGCAGCTTCACGAAGTGTGTCGCCAACGCGACCAAGGCCAAGGCAGAGGCCGTCCCTGCGACCATGCTCTTCAATCGCCAGCGCTTGATGGCCGCTCTGCCGCTGAGCGTTGACGCGGACGATCTGAGCCTCGAGAAGGGCTTCGCCCACGCGTTGTTGGTGGGGCTCGCGCCTGAGGCGATCAAGGGCATGCAGTGTGGCCACTCTTTCGTGATCAGGCCGTCCGGCGAGGAGGCAAAGTGCCAGGGCAAGAAGATGCCGCTCAAGACCCATCTGCTTGCTGCCGGCAAGACGAAGGACTCTGATGCCAGCCGGTTCTCCGGAGAGTATGGGGTCTTCAACCAGAGGATGGTCATGGGCTTCGAGGTGGTGGTGGACCGCGTGGAAAAGGGGATGATTCCTGCCCCGACTGGCTCCGTGGGGGACAAGTGCCTGGAGATGTGCCCGTCCGACACCCGCGTCAAGGAGGGCATGGCGTGGTGAGTGGTCAGGTTGAGCCGGCACGATATCGGCGGCGAGCCCAGGGGGGAAGTCAGAGGAGGCGGGCCTTCTCAGAAGGCTCGGGAGCCCACCGAGTCCGAGAGCTTCTCTCAGCCTTGTCCGAAGACAGAGAAGGCTGCTCAGAAGGCCGGAGGGCTTCTGAGAAGCCCCGCCGCTTTGTGAGAATGCGTGCACCCTCTGTTTCCCCCCCTGGTCGCGCCGCCGAACTTACCTCTCTCTGACTCCATCTGCTCAACCGGCCAGCCGCTCACGAGCCGGGGCACCAAAAGGACATTAGCAGGACACAGATCGATAGCGGCCGGAGTTGCAGGAGCAGGAGAGAGCGAGAGAGAGCGAGAGAGAAAGGAGGAGAGGGGTATTTTCGATGAGGGCGAGGGAGGAGAGTAGACCAAGGAAAACGAGAGGGGGAACAGCAGGGTCAGGCGGAGGAACACCGACCCAGGGTCGCGCGCCCGCGTGGCCCTGGATGCGGCCTACCTATGCATAAAGTCCAGGAGGCAGGCTCTTCCCAGGGGCGTTCGCGCTCGAGTGCTAGGCTTACGTCGGGCTTGCCCCTCTACAGGAGGAATCATCAAAAACAGTCAGAAATTAGCCTGACGAAGGACCCAACCATGTGCAGTTGCGAGTACCGCATTGTGAGTACCGGTTTCGGTGAAGCTCCCATGGGGCCACGAAACTTGTAAGGGGTGCGCCGAAATTGGTGGCGCGGAAGGCTCAAGGCTCGAGGGGCAACGCCAAGATCAACCTCCCACACCCGTGTCCGGGATCATCCACACCCGTGTCCAGGATTATCCTCTTACACCCTATTACCACAAGCCCAGCACGCCAGTAGAGGATGTTTTGCAGCCGCCATCTGATGGTGTTCAACAAGCAGCTGGAGCACGGCCTAAAAGTCCGGAACGTCCCGAGGTACATGCTCTTGCCACACCGCCGCCTAGAAGTGCACTCAAACAAGCACGGCTTGGAAGTCCTGCCGCGCCCATGGAGGAGGAAGCAGTTCAAGGTGAAGTTCATGATCTACAGCCCCAACACCTACAATTTCCCCGCGGCGCCGCGTCTACAGGAACCGGGTCGCTCAACATTGGCGCCGAAAACGACGACGACGACGACTTGGAGGAAGACGAGCCGATCACGATGAAGGCCATGCGGAAGATGTTCAAGAAACACCTTGAGCCCGCGATGCGGGCAGTCCGGAGTCTTGGGAACGAGTTCAAACATCTTCAAGAAACTGTCAATACCGACGTCCGCCATCTCAAAACGACCATGGAGGCAAACGTGGAGGAGAACAGTATCCGTATCACAAACATGGAAGATGATATTGAACATATACATGATCACATTGACGGCCGCATCGAGGAGATTCGGAAAGAAATGGCAGCGCTGAAAACAAGTGCCACACCGAGATCTACTGGGGCATCTTCGGCGACAGGGGCACATACCATATCGACGCTCGTACTTGGAGGGCTACCGCAAGATACGCTCGCCGATGCGGAAAAGTGGGTATCAAAGATATTGGAAGACGCTGGATTCACAAGCCCTTCGAATATCTATAAAAAAGGCCCCCCTGAAAAAGGTTTCAAGTGCATGTTATTCGTCGAACTGTCGTCTGTAGAACTATCCCAACAAGTCTTGCGTATTCTTCAGGAAGCGTGTGGACGACAACACCCAAGGCAAGGATCCCGCCGGGTATGGTGCAATGTGGACGCTCCTATTGAGGAGAGGACTACCATTTCATTGTTATTAGGCCTTCGTTACCTTCTCACGCAGTGGGGCTTCAACAAGAAGTATGTCAAGGTCGATGGGGACACTGGCGTCCTCAAAGCTGGGGGAAAAACAGATACTTAAAGTGCAAGTTATCAGCTATAAGCTAAACTTGGAATGGTTAGATACCGAATGGGAGGCATGGGAAGATCTTCAAACATCTCCAGACTGGCAAGAACTGCAAAAGAAAGCTTCTGATCGTTTGGAGGCGAGCGCGGCCAACGCGGCCAAAGGGGCCGGAAAAGGGAAAGCTAAGAATTGAAGGTGCCAAGGGCGCCGGGCTGTTTCACCTTCGGGGTCCACTGACCCTGGGATTTCTCCACATCCGATTTCCCCCGCGGGGAGAAAGGGCAAAGATGCCATCCATCCTGTTGGGCCGCATCCTCATGAACACCATTCTGGACTACGGTGCGCTACGTGGAATGTACGTGGTTTGACACAGGAAAAGGTTTTTGAAATAACAAAGCACAGGGATACATACAAAATGCATATTCTTTGCGTGCAGGAAACACGGAAAACAAAAGCAGAAGACTACGTAGATTAGAACAGTGGCAGCCGCATCTTTTTTTTTCTGGAGAAGATACAGATGCAACATCTTGGTCTGGAGTTGGCTTCATCATCTCTCCCAGTCACGTGCCTCTGGTACGATTTTGCAGGCAGGTCTCGGAAAAAGGATCAAAGTTGTAGTCGTATATTCGGGATCTTCGGCGTGTATGCACCCCACAACTTGAAGCCCTTGCCAGAGAGACGCATATTTTGGAATACTCTGGACACCGAGTTCCGGACGTGCTCAGCCACAGCCGGCAAGCTTATCATGGGGGACGTGAATGCACGAGTTGGGCATGCAGATGCTGGGGAATCGACGACAATAGGGCCATTCACTTGGGGTAGGCGGGCCTTGCATCAAGTCGAAGCTTCCAATGGGGATTTCTCATGGAGTTTTGCTTGGCCTCGAACTAAGATTGGCAAATGCTTATTTTGAGCGGCCTCTGGAAGACGCCGTTGCCTTCGTGGAGGCGGGCGCCAAATCACTGGGGCCTATTGCCGAAGACAAGTGCGACATTTTATTTAGATTACATCATGTGCGATGCTCCCACCTTGGCCCAAATACCTAATTTGAAAACACCGCGGTGCAGCACTGCCCACGGACCACTACTTGATGACAGTGGACATTCAGCGCGCTCAGCATGGCGATCCATTGCTGCGCAAACCGCGTAGAGACAGAGATCTGCTTCGAGACCCCGCAGTGCAATTTATGTATTCAGAAGCATTTCTGAGCGAGATTGTTGGCCACGCGAGTCCCCAGAACGTGGGCGCCTTGTGGGGGCAGGGTGCACATGCAGCGCCTGCAGCCGCCACTGTTTTACCACGCCGCCAGGAAGTAAAACGGCCATGGGTATCTCAACGCACATTGGCACTGATACAACAAAGAAGCGAATCTCGTGCCAGTAACAATCGTCAAGACGAGCGACGCTTGCTGAAAGAAGTAAGGCGACCTTGCACAATCGATGACAGAGTGGATGGACTCAAACATAGCATCGGGGCGCTGGGACGATATTCGGAGATTTTTCCGACCACGACAAAAGAAGCAGGGCAGGCTTCAAAACTTACAGGGGCAATTGGATACAAGCCATGAGCGCGCAGATACCATGGCAGCTTATTTGGAGCAAGTGCAATGGAAAATGCGGCCGGTAAATTTGGTTGACAACGAGGCCTTGGGACCGCCCGCCACTTCCCGTCGACGAGTCGGCTTTCACCGTGCAGGAAGTGGGGGAAGCAGTGCGGAAATTCAAATGGGGAAAGGCAGCAGGACCGGGCGACATTCCCGCAGAATATTGGAAAGCCATATCACAAACACCTGGCGGGCTAAAGTGGGTAACAGAATTATGCAATTCAACAGCGTGGGCGGAGCGCGGAGTTCCCGAAGCATGGCGGCATGCCACTGTGAGCACAATCTACAAGAACAAGGGCCCTATCCACATGTGTGAAAATTACCGGCCAATGAGTTTACTATGCGTGGCGTGCAAACTCCTGGCCAACCTTCAACTACAACGTCTACAACCGGCAGGGGCAGAAGACCGGCTGACCCAAACTCAATGCGGGTTCCGCCGTGGGTGTGGTACAACAGACGCCGTTCACGCAGTGCGCCGTCATATCGAGCTCGCGCACGCCAGGAAAGACGGTCGGACTACATTTGTTGCCCTGGACTGGAAAAAAGCGTTTGATCCCATAGACGTCGAAGCATTGTTGACAGCTCTGGGCCGCTTTGGGGTACCTCTGAACATGCTCGCACTGTGGGAAATATTTTTGAGGCCGGGCGATTTTGCGCCGCCGACGGGGCCGTCAAATCTTCTGAAAGAAAGCAAATGTCTGGAATATCACAGGGGTGTCCGTTGTCGCCTTTTCTTTTCGTCATGTTGATGACTGTGGCCCTGCGGGACGCCGTGAACAACCTGAGCGACAATGACAAGTTCGACATGGTTTCTGGCAGTCTTTCGGCGCTGCTGCATGCCGACGACACGCCGCTTATCGGGAGAAGCCAAGCCAGCTTGCACAACCTCCTAGGCAACATCGCTTTGGCGGGGGCGCGGGCTGGAATGGAGCTGCAATGGGACATTCCAGATGATGAAGATAAACAGCGACGTGACGTTGAGGGCGCCGGCGGGGCAACTCATTGCCGACAAACGAAGCATGACATATTTGGGTGCTACTTTGTACCATAATGGGCAGTTGGGTGCCGAGATAAACAGAAGAATAGGGGCAGCTTGGGCCGAATTTTCCAAATATGAGAGAGCATGGAACACGCGCTGCTTTGAGCAACCAGCGAAAACTGGATCTGTTCCAAGCGCTGGTCACATCCAAAATCCTGCACTCACTAAACACGGCGTGGTTAAACAAAGCAGAAAGGCGAAGGCTGGGTGGATTTCAAGCAAGATGCCTGCGACGAATACTACATATACCTCCCGTCTTTATTGCGCGAGTACCGAATCGCGGAGTTCTGGAACAAGCTGGCCAGAAGCAGTACAGCGCGCAACTTCGTCAACAGCAAATATTACTATTTGGCAAAATTGGCCGGGCTCCAGATGCAGACTTTCTTCGGCAACTTACTTTTCAGCCCGGCACTGTTCTTTCAGCCGTGGATGCGTGCCCGAGGAGGAGAGGCAGGCCCAAACACGAATGGGCGAAATGCCTACACAATGCTTTGGGTGCTCATTTTGGCCCGGAACATACGAGGGCGCAGCGCCTGCAGATCCCCATCGAATGGCGAAGCATTTGCGGGCGCATTGCACACCATGATGATGAACCCGATCGCCAGTAGCATTATGTAGCTTGTACATACCTTGCATGTGATGCCCGGTGCCTTAGCGTCCTTGCTGCAGCCTTCGGCCGGATACGTTCCAAGCGAAGTCCGTATCATTCGCCGGCCGTTTGTCTTCCCTCTTTCCTCCTGCTCCTCCTCCTCCTGCTGCCGCGCACGTTGTGTTTTATGCGACCGCCGTAGTGCCGCCGCTCCCGCAAAGCGGCGAGAATCGGCTGGCCTTGTCTTGTCTCCTTTCGCCCGCGCGCTCCGGCGTATGGCATGGGTGAGTGAGTGACGCATGTGGACACCGCCACTGGGGCCTTCGGTGTAGCTCCCTATGGGGCCACGAAGCGCTGCCCTGGGTGGGGGGGGCGCATGCGAACTGCGCCATTGGGACCTTCGCTGGAGCTCCTTATGGGGCCACGAAGCGCTGTCATGGGCGGGGGAGACGCATGCGAATTGCGCCTCTGGGGCCTTCGGTGGAGCTCCCTATGGGGCCACGAAGCGCTGTCCTGTGTAGGGGGGACGCATGCGGGCACCCCCGCTAGGGCCTTAGGTGGAGCTCCCTATGGAGCCACGAAGCGCTGCCCTTGGTGGGGGAACCGCGTGCGGGCACCCCCACTGGGGCCTTCGGTGGAGCTCCCTATGGGGCCACGAAGCGCTGCCATGGGTGGGGAACCGCATGCGGGCACCCCCCGCTGCGGCTTTCGGTGGAGCTCCCCATGGAGCTACGAAGCGCTGCCCTGGGTGGGGGAATCGCAAGCGGGCACCCCCACTGGGGCCTCGGTGGAGCTCCCTATGGGGCCACGAAGCGGTGCCCTGGGTGGGGGAACCGCATGCGGGCACCCCCACTGGGGCCGTCGGTGGAGCTCCCTATGGGGCTACGAAGCGCTGCCCTGGGTGGGGAAACCGCATTCGGGCACCCCCACTGGGGCCTTCGGTGGAGCTCCCTATGGGGCAACGAAACGTTGCCCTGGGTGGGGGAACCGCATTCGGGCACCCCCACTGGGGCCTTCGGTGGAGCTCCCTATGGGGCGAACCGCATGCGGGCACCCCCACTGGGGCCTTCGGTGGAGCTCCCCATAGGGCTACGAAGCGCTGCCCTGGGTGGGGGAACCGCATGCGAGAATCTCCTTTGGGGCCTTCGGTGGAGCTCCCCATGGGGCCACGAAGCGCTGCCCTGGGTGGGGGAACCGCATGCGGGCACCCCCGCTGGGGCCTTCTGTGGAGCTCCCTACGGGGCTACGAAACGCTGCCCTGGGTGGGGGAACCGCATGCGGGCACCCCCACTGGGGCCTTTTGTGGAGCTCCCTACGGGGCTACAAAACGCTGCCCTGGGTGGGTGAACCGCATGCGAGCATCCCCACTGGGACCTTCGGTGGAGCTCCCCATGGGGCCACGAAGCGCTGCCCTGGGTGGGGGAACCGCATGCGGGCACCCCCACTGGGGCCTTCTGTGGAGCTCCCTATGGGGCCACGAAGCGCTGTCCTGTGTAGGGGGGACGCATGCGGGCACCCCCACTGGGGCCTTCGGTGGAGCTCCCTATGGGGCCACGAAGCGCTGCCTTGGGCGGGGGAAGCGCATGCAGGCACCCCCACTGGGGCCTTCGACAAAGCGCTGCCATGGGTGGGGGAACCGCATGCGGGCACCCCCCACTGGGGCCGTCGGTGGAGCTCCCTATGGAGCTACGAAGCGCTGCCCTGGGTGGGGGAACCGCATGCGGGCACCCCCACTGGGGCCTTCACTGGGGCCTTCGGTGGAGCTCCCTACGGGGCCACGAAGCGTTGCCCTGGGTGGGGGAACCGCATGCGGGCACCCCCACTGATGGTGGTAGTGATTCTGTTTCCCGAAGTGGCCGAAATATTACCACCGGCACCGAAGTCTAGGATCAAGCTTCCCCCTTTGGAGGCGACCCCCTGTGTTGGTGTTGGTGTCCATTTCCAGGCCTTCAAATGTGCCGTCAACTACGAGTCTGGGACGAATCCCGCCACCAGGGCGAGCCGACCGACGGCTTGGCTTTCGAGGTGGTTGCAAAGAGCGCGTTCTGTTGTCGCTTGGAAGGGGGCGGGGGGGTTTGGAACCGGACCCCCCCCTGGATGGAGGGGGGGCGGGGGGGTTTCGAACGCGTGGGGGGTTCGAACCCCCCCCTCCCCTCCCCCTCCTCCACTGCTTCTCCTATCTCCCTCTCCTCGGGCCGGCGCCTGCGTCGGCGGCGGCTGGCGGCGGCGGCGGGGACGACGACTTTTTTTTGGGGGCCGGCGCCAACGCCTGCGGCGGCGGACGACGGCGGCGGGGAGCGTCGACGAGGTTGACGGCGACGACGACGATGAAGACGACGACGATCCGCCACCGTGCCGTAGTTTTGGGTCAGAGTCCTAATGGATGCCTCTCGGGGTCTCGTCGGAGGGCTCTCGGGGGCCTCTGAAGGGCACTTGTGCAGCCTCCTGGGCGCCTCTTGGGCGTCTCTTGGGGCCTCTCTGAGGTGGTGGTGGTGGTGGTGGGCTGTGGTGGTTGTGGTGGTGGTGGTGTTGGTGGTGGTGGTGGTTGTGGTGGTGGTGGTGGTGTGGTTGGTGGTGGTGGTTGTTGTGGTGGTTGTGGTGGCAGGTTGTGGTGGTGGTGATGGTGATGTTGGCGGTGGTGGTGGTGGTGGTGGTGCGGTGGTTTCTGGTGGTGGTGGTGGTGGTAGTTGTTGCGGTGGTGGGTTCAGTTGGTGGTGGCGGTGGCGGTGATGGTATGGTGGTTTGTCGTGGTGGTTGTGGTGGTGGTAGTGGGCTGTGGTGGTTGTGGTGGTGGTGGTGTTGGTGATGGTGGTGGTGATGGTGGTGGTGGTGTGGTTGGTGGTGGTGGTTGTTGTGGTGGTTGTGGTGGTGGTGGTGGTGATGTTGGCGGTGGTGGTGCTGGTGGTGGTGCGGTGGTTTCTGGTGGTGGTGGTGGTGGTGGTTGTGGCGGTGGTGGGTTAAGGTAGTGGTGGCGGTGGCGGTGGTGGTGTTGTGGTTTGTCGTGGTGGTTGTGGTGGTGGTAGTGGTTGTGGTGGTGGTGGTGGGTTGTGGTGATTGTGGTGGTGGTGGTGGTTGTGGTGGTGGCGGTTTGTTGCGGTGGTGGTGGTTGTGGTGGTGGTTGTTGGTGGTGATGGTGGTTGCGGTGGTGGTGGTGGTGGTGGTGGTGTGGTGGTTTGTGTTGGTGTTGTGGTATTGGTGGGTTGTGTTGGTTGTGGCGGTGGTGGTGGTTGTGGTGGTGGTGGTGGTGTGGTGGTTTGTTGTGGTGGTGGTTGTGGTGGTGGGTGGTGGTGGTGTTGTTGGTGGTGTGGTGGATTGTGGTGGTGTGGTGGTTGTTTATGGTGGTGGTGGTGGTTATGGTGGTGGTGGTGGTGGCGGTGGTTTGTAGAGGTGGTGGTGCTGTTGGTGGTGGTGGTGGTGGTGGTGTGGTGGGTTGTGGTGGTGGTGGTGGTGATTGTGGGTTGTGCTGCTGGCTGGTAATGGTGGTGGTTGTGGCGGTGGTCGTGGTTGTGTGGTTGATTGTGGTGGTGGTGGTAGTGGTGGTGGGTTTTTTTTTTGTGGTGGTGGTGGTGAGTTGTGGTGGTGGTTGATGTGGTGGTGGTGTTGGCTGTGGTGGTGGTTGTGATGTTGTGTGGTGGGTTAGTGGTGGTGGTAGTGGTGGTGGTGGTAGTGGTGGTAATCGTCGCTGCGTCCCCGCCGTCGCCGCCGCCAGCGCCGGCGCCGGCGCCGGTGCGGGGGGGGTTTGGAACCTCCATCCCCCACCTTGTCGTCGCTGCGTCCCCGCCGTCGGCGCTGCTGGCGGCCGCCAGCGCTGGCGCCGGCGCTGGCGACGATGGGTGGGGGGTTGAACCCCACCCCCCCCTTGGGAAGTGGGGGGGGTTTGGAGGGGGGGGGAGGGGAGTCCCCCCGTATCTGATGGGCGGCCCCGAGGGTTTTCAGGGGGGGGGCCACGCCCCAGTTCGAAACGCGCCGCCGAATGTTCCCAAGCCAAGCGCCCGTGAAACTCGCTCTCTCCGAAGTTGCCAGGTGCTGTTTTCGAGCGCTTTGAAGCCCGACGCGAATCGACGCGTGCAGAGGGGGCTTGAGCTTTTGAGCTTGCTCTTGCCACAGGGCCCCAAGGCGTAGCTCAGCCCAGCTTCGTCCCCGTCCTCTTCCTCCTTTCTCCTTCTCTTTCTCTTCCTCCTCCTCCTCCTCATCCCTCCCCCTCCTCATCCCCCCCTTTCTCTTTTTCCTCCTCGTCGTCGCCTTCTCCCTTCTCCCTTCTCCTTTATCTCCTCCCTCGCTCTCCCACCCCGCCTCCTTCCCCTCCCCTCCCCTCCCGCCCCCCCCTCTCGTCTCCTCCCGTCCCTCCCTCCGCAAGTACACAATATGAATTCTACTCCCCTCTCTCCCCTGACTCTGTCCAGAGAGTGTCCCAGCCTCTCCGCGCATTTTTCTTTTAAAACAGAATTTCATCACTTGTTTGGTTGCAGCGCCGCCCTCATTTCCACGCTTCGGTCATTCAAAATCTTGCTCCGGCTGCAGCGCTTGCTTCGTTCCCGCGCCTCCGGACGGCACTTGGCTTTCGAAAGCGTCCATATCGGGCAGTCACGGTTGCGGAGGACATGGAGCCGACATTGCAGACAGGCTCTGTCCTCTCGTAGACGGGCCACTTGCAAGTCATCTGTATCTGGTGCCATGCCAATGCATGCAATGCGATGCTGTGTCGTGCACCGTTGTGCGATGCCTTGCTTTGTTTTGCTAGGCTTTGTGATGCAATGCTTTACTACGCAATGCCACGCCATGCTATGACATGCTATGCTCTGCCGTGCTCTTCTACGCGATGATTTTCCATCCATCGCGTGCCCTCTTTGGATCATTGCCCTGCTCGACATCCGATTTTCCGACTGTACGAAGAGATAGGAGATCTACGCCATGGTAAGGGATGGAAGGGAGGGGTAGAACGTCAGATGTGACGCTAGCGCGCCTGGCTTGCCCACCCCAGCTCCCCCCCCCCCTTCCCCCTCTCCGACCCTCCCTCCTCTCCTCCGCCACAAATGTATACACAGACACCCTGCAATGGATTGTTCCTGGGCCTCAGGGGAGGGTGGCGGTGTATGAGTCACCACTGAAGGCCAGCGGCTTTATGCACACCGCCGCCCTCCCCGAATGCACAGGCAACGTTCGTCGGAGGGCGTCTGTGTGAGAACGACCTAAACATACACTGTTGGCGCTCCGCGCGGACTCCTTGGATCCGCGCTGGGCCCCCCCCGCGGCGCCTCCGGCGCCGCCCCTGGCGCGCTCCGCGCGCCAGGGGGGGGGGTCGGTGCGGATCCTATAAAACCGAACGGAGCGCCAACAGTTTCTGCTCACGGCGCTTCTTTTTCTTCTTCTTCTTCTTCTTCTTCTTCTTCTTCTTCTCCTGCAGAGGTCTGCGCGAGAGCCAGGCCCTCGGCACCCCCATATCTCCTCCTCCTCCTCCTCCTCCTCCCTCCTCCTCATCCTCCTCCTCCTCCTCCTCCCCTCCTCCTCCTCCTCCTCATCTCCTCCTCCCTCCTCCTCCTCCTCCCCCTCCTCCTTCTCCTCCTCCTTCTCCTCCTCCTCCTCTTCCCTCCTCCTCCTCCTCCTCCTCCTCCTCCTCCTCCTCCTCCTCCTCCTCTCCCCCTCCTCCTCCCCCTCCTCCAGATCCGAAGCGAGGTTCGGGTCGGAAGGAAGGTCCTCTCCAGATCCTTCAATAAGCGCGACCCCCCGTGCATACCTGTCCGACGCCCTTTGCCCGCCCCCCCCCCGCGCCCAAGCCCACCCCCTCTCGCTCCTCCTCCTCCTCCTCCTCCTCCTCCTCCTCCTCCTCCTCCTCCTCCTCCTCCTCCTCCTCCTCCTCCTCCTCCTCCTCCTCCTCCTCCTCCTCCTCCTCCTCCTCCTCCTCCTCCTCCTCCTCCTCCTCCTCCTCCTCCTCCTCCTTTCCCCCACAATTACTCAATATGAATACTACTCTCCCTCTTCCCCTGATGACGGAATGGAAGTAGCCGACCCCCCCCCGCGTACTGTTTTTTAGACGCAGGTTTCCCCGTAGTTGGGTTTTCGCTTGCATTTTTTTCAAAATGCTGGTCTCGCCGAGGCGCCGGCCTCATTTTCGGGCCCCGCTCGTTCCGAATCGTGCTCCCGCTGCAGCGGTGCCTCATTTTCGCTGGCGCCTGGGCTGCACGCCCGAGCCAGCGCCCGGGCCGGCTCTCGGGCCGCCGGGTCCGGAGCCGGTTCCGGTCGCCCCGGGAAAATGGAGTTCCGAGGCGGCGCCGAAAAAAGGCCATTCTAATACACATTTTTCTTTTGAACATGCTCAATTTCTGCTTCTGGCGCCCGGGAGGCCTCCTGGGCCGATTTCGACGCCCGGGCCAGCGCCCGAGCCGGCGCCTGGGCCAGACGCCCGAGCCGGCGCCCGGGCCGGCGCCCGGGCAGGCCAGGTCCGGAGCCGTGTCCGGCCGGCGCCGGAAAATCGAGTTCCGAGGCGGCGCCGCAAAGAGGCCATTCTAATACGCATCTTTGTTTCGAAAATGCTAAATTTCTGCTTCCGGCGCCCGCCTCCCGGGCCGATTCCGACGCCCGGGCTGCCGCCCGAGCCGGCGCCCGGGCCAGACGCCTGAGCCAGCGCCTGGGCCGGCGCCCGGGCCGGGTCCGCAGCCGGTTCCGGCCGCCCCGGGAAAATGGAGTTCCGAGGCGGCGCCGACAAGAGGCCATTCTAATACACATTTTTCTTTTGAAAATGCTGATTTTCTGCTTCTGGCGCCCGGGAAGCCTCCCCCGCCGATTCTGGCGTGCTTCCGCTCGTTCCGAATCGTGCTCCCGCTACCGTTGCATCGCTGGCCTCATTTCCGCGCTTCCGCTCGTTTCGACTCGTGCTCCCGCTGCAGCGCTGGCATCATTTCCCGTGCCATGCCACGGCATGCAATGCAATGCTAGGTTAATACTACGCTTCGCGGTGCTCGTCTACGCCATGCCACGCCGTGCTCTACAATGCATCGCGTACCCTTTCGGGATCATTGCCCTGCTCGACATCCGACTGTGCGAGTAGAGAGGGGATCTGCGCCATGGTAAGGGATGGGAGGGAGGGGTAGGATGTCAGATATGACGCGAGCGCACCTAGCTTGTCCTCCTCCCCTCCTCCTCCTCCTCCTCTCCTCCTCCTCTCCTCCTCCTCCTCCCCTCCTCCTCCTCCTGACCTCCCCACGCCCCCCGAAGGACAGCGGTTTCCCATCCCCCCCCCGCGATCCACCCCCCACGCTTACTGAGAGACTTGGAGCATGAGTACCTTTCCCTCCTCCGGGAGTCGTGCTGCTACTCCTTCGAGCTACCTGCGCGCCTCCCTGCCATCGTGCGGTCGTCCACCCCCGTGCATTTGTAGGTTTCGCGCGTGTTTTTCCCGCAACATCATATAAGATTTCCCCGCGCCCCCCGAAGGACAGCGGTTTCCCATCCCCCCCCCCGCGATCCCCCCCCACCCACGCTTATATCGAGAAACTTGGAGAGTCCGCTTTCTCCTCTCCCGTCCCCGGAGCACCCCGCGAGAGGAGCGCCTGGACAAGCTCTGCCGCATCGCGGAGACCTACGCGCCCATCCAGGCCCCGCCCGCCCCTCTCGGCGCCCCCCCTGCGCGGGGGCGAGCGGGCGCCCTCTCCCGGGCCGGAGGGGCGCGCGCGGGCGGCGCGCGGCGCGCGGCGTGCTGGCGCGGCGGCGGCTGGGGCCACGGCGGCCTCGCGGGGGCCGCAGGCGCGGGGGGTGGCTCGGCGGGCGCGCGCGCGGGGGGTGGGCGGGTAGCGGGGGGGCAGGGGAGGAAGTGTGTCAAGCTAGGTGCGGTCGCGTCATATCTGACATCCTACCCCTCCCTCCCATCCTTTACCATGGCGTAGATCCCTTCTCTACTCGCACAGTCGCATGTCGAGTTGGGCAATGATCCCGAAAGGGTACGCGATGCATTGTAGAGCTCGGCGTGGCATGGCGTAGAAGAACACCGCAAAACGTAGTATGTCACAGCTTGGCGTGGCGTGGCGTAGTGAAGAATTGCAGCATTAAGCTTTGCAGCGCCAAGCATGGCATCGCACAGCGGCCCCGAACATAACATTGCATAGCATGGCGTTGAAGATCAAAGCGTAGCATGGCATAACATAAATATCACAGCTTCAGCTGAAGGCATGGCATCGCGCAGCGGAACGCAACCTAGCATTACATTGCATGCCGTGGCATGTCACGGGAAATGACGCCAGCGCTGCAGCGGGAGCACGATTCGGAACGAGCGGGGGCGCGGAAATGAGGCCAGCGCTGCAGCGGGAGCACGATTCGGAACGAGCGGAAGCACGGAAATGAGGCCAGCGCTGCAGCGGGAACACGATTCGGAACGAGCGGGGCCCGAAAATGAGGCCAGCGCTGCAGCGAGAGCAGTTTTTGGAAAAACAGTGCAGGCGAAAACCCAACTACGGGGAATCTTGCGTGTAAGAAAAAAACAGTACGCGGCGGGGGGGCGAACACTCCCAACCCGTCATCAGGGGAAGGAGGAGAGTAGTATTCATATTGAGTAGTTCTGGAGGGATGAGGTGCGGGGGGGGAGGGGCAGGGGGAGGGGGAGGGGGAGGGGGGGGGGCGCTCTCTTCCCGCCCCTCCCCTTTCCCCGTGTTCCTCCTCCTGCTCCTCCTCCTCCTCCTCCTCGTCCCCCCTTTCCCCCTCTAAGCTGTGTCCCTGTCGGAGTATGATGGCATCGCCGATGTGCTGTCCAGGTCTCAGCAGCACCCCACAACAGAGGAGCAGGGGGAGTGGCGAGGCATGGATGGAAAGAGGGAGGTTGATGGGGGGAGGAGGACAGGGGAGGGAGGTGAGGGAGAGACTGGATGAGGAGGGGAGGATGAGGGGATAGGACGTTTTTGCAGCGTCTCGGTGTCTCGGTGGCGCGAACAGGTTCTGGGGGGATCTAGGGGCGCTAACGCGTTCGAGTCGTCGGAGGGGTTCGGTGCGTGCAACGCGCTGCTTGGTCGGCCAAGGAGCCACGGAACTAGGCGAATGGGGACGCTCGTCAGGTGCACACGTCGAGCCTCTTCCAGGGCGCCCGAGGGAGGAGCCAGAGAGGGTAGGCTCGTCCATCACGCGGGCCTCGTGCCCGGCCACGGGCGCCGCTCCTGGCTGGCGGCGGGCTCTGGCGTGGCGATTCGGTCGGCGTCATGTGGAGAGAGCTCTTTGGGAGGGCGGCGGGGAGGAGGGGTGGGAGGGCGTCGAAGCTGTTCACGACCGGTGACGTACAGATATGGCGGTGTCGGTGAGGATGTTTGCCGTGGCTGTAATGGTTGTGGTGGTGATGATGCTGGTGATGATGATCGTCTTGATGCTGCTGCTGATGATGATATTTTGAGGATGATGATGGTGCTGTTGATAATGATGATGATGATGACGAAGACGATGC
This sequence comes from Prorocentrum cordatum, assembly GCA_963575745.1. Classification (NCBI taxonomy): domain Eukaryota; class Dinophyceae; order Prorocentrales; family Prorocentraceae; genus Prorocentrum; species Prorocentrum cordatum. Next base: position 106,896 of record CAUYUJ010017291.1, read on the forward strand.
TGAAGATGCTTATGATAATGCTGCTGATGAGGATGCTGACTTTGATGATGATGCTGATGATGGTGATGACGACGAGGATGCTGACGACGATGATGCTCTGCTGATCATGACGATGATGATTACGCTGCTGGGGGTTATGATGTTGATGATGCTGTTGTCGACCACGGTGATGCTCGCGATGACGGTGATGATCCATAATGATGGCGTTGGTGATTATGATGATGCTAGTGCCGATGAGGATGGTGGTGCCGGTGACGATGACACTATTGATGATGGTTATTGTGGTGATGATGTTGATGATGATCATGATGATGGCGGTGATGACGACTATGATCGGGGCGATCATTCATGGTGGTGATGGTGATGACGATGATGCAAACGATGACGATGATGACGACGACGATGATGATGATGATGCTGACGATGACGATGACAATGACGATGATGATGAACATGCTGAGGATACTGATGATGATGCTGATGCTGATGATGATGCTGCTGCTGATGGTGATGATGATGATGATGATTATGATGATTATGATGACGAAGATGATGATGATAACGATGATCGTAATGACGACATGATGATCGAGATGATGCTGATGCTGATGCTGCTGATACTGATGATGCTTCAGGTGAAGATGATGAGGAGGAGGAGGAGGAGGAAGGCGAGGAAAACGAGGATGATGATGCTGGTGACGATGATACAGACAATGACGATGATGCTAATGATGCTGATGACGATGATGACGATGGCGCTGATGATGTTGGCGACGACAATGATGATGCTGATGATGATGATGATGATGATGATGATGATGACGATGATGATGCTGATGCTGATGATGACGATGACGATTATTATGAGTCTGACACTGATAATGATGATGATCATGATGATACTGGTGCTGATACTGATGCTGATGATGCTGATGATGATCGGATGAGGAGGTTGAGGAGGATGATCATGATGCTGATGATTATGGTGATGGTGATTATTCTGATGATGTTGATGATTATGATGACGCTGATACTGATGATGATGATGATGATGATGATGATGATGACGATGATGCTGATTAGTATGATGATGCTGATGACGATGATGATGCTGATAATGATGATGATGATGCTGATGACGATGATGATGATGCTGTTACTGATAATGATGATGATGATGATGATGATGATGATGATGATGCTGATCATGCTGATGCTGATGTTCATGATGCTGATGCCTATGATGATGCTGATGATGGTGAAGATGATGCTGCTGCTGATAATTAAGATGATGATGTTGATGAAGCGAAGGAGATGATGGAGTGGGACGAGGAGAACAATGAGGAGGAGTGGGACGAGGAGGGTGCGGAAGCGACGGACGTGGAGACGCATATGCGGAGGAGGAGGAGGAGGAGGAGGAGGAGGAGGAGGAGGAGGGGCGAGGATGCTGATGAGGAGGGGGAGGTGAGGGAGGTGGAGTGAGCGCGGGAGGCTCACGAGGTGCGGAATGAGGAGGAGCCGCAGAGAGGAAGGACGTGGGGAGGAGAGGATCAGGCAATGCAGTGAGACACTGCCGGGGGCGCGCATGTGAATCACCAGCGGGCCTCAGGTGAAGCGGAATTCGTGCGGGTCAACACACCACAGGACACAGCAGCACAGAAATATTCATTCTGAGCAGCCCCACTCGGCAAAGCGGAGACGAGAGTGTGAGGAGGGGGAGGGAAAGGTGCACACTGGAGTGCAAGCATTTGGGTGCTCGCGCGGTGGCCTCGGCCAGCAAGGCAGATTCGCAGCGGAACCGTGGTCAGAACGCACCTCAGGAGATGCCCGAGGAGCAGTGGTAGCAGTATCTTTTTATCCCCCTCTGCTCTTTCTCTCTCTCTCTCTCTTTCTTTCTCTCTCTCTCTCTCTTTCTCTGTCTCTCTTTCTGCGCCCCCCTCTGCGCCTGCATAGGGCGCACTCTCGGTGGCAAGCTTCGGGTGATGCTGCGGTGGAACCTTGATTGGGTGCACGTCGGCAAGCAGCCACGAGCTCCCGACATGGGCTCCCAGAGCTCCTCGGCCTCATCGGGGCCTGCTCGAGCTCTTCGGTAGCCCTCTCGGGATCCCTGGCCGGCTCGCGCGTCCCGCTCGTCGTGCCCGTCGGGCGCCGTCGTGCTCACGTCGACATGCCACGGCTCGACGGCGCCCCGGCGCAGCGCCCCCAGGCGCAGCAGGCACGGGGCCGCACTGGAGCGTCGAGCTCCAGCCCTCCCCGTGGCCCGCCTTGCTCCGCGTGGTGACGCGCACCGCGCCGCCATCGGGCACGCAGCAGCAGCAGCAGCGCGGCGGGCGTTCCTGGCCCATGCCCGCGCAGGCCTGGTCCGTGTGCATTTTTTCTCGGCGAGAGCCCTCGAGGACCATCCTGGACCATCGAGCAACAAAAACACGCACGAAACCGACAAATGCACGGGAAGTGGACGTCCGAGCGACGGCAAGGGTCTCAGGCCCACACTTGCCGAGGGCGATGGCGGCCGTGCTCTCTGCCCCGCGCTCGACGAAGCTCCGCGCCATCTTCTTCTGCTCGGTGCCCCTGCTCGGCCGCCGAGCCGTCGCCGTCACTCCCGCCGTTTCCTTTGCTGCGTGAGTGCTCTGGATGCCCGTCGCGGCCAGCACGTTCCCACACTCGGTCTGGATGCCGTCGTTGCCTGTGCTCCACTCTTGAGGTCCGTGCTCCTCCCCCTCCTCCTCCTCCTCCTCCTCCTCCTCCTCCTCCTCCTCCCTCCTCCTCCTCCTCCTCCTCCTCCTCCTCCTCCTCCTCCTCCTCCTCCTCCTCCTCCTCCTCCTCCTCCTCCTCCTCCTCCTCCTCCTCCTCCCCTCGCGGCCGCTCTCGGCGTCTCTCTCGACGCAGCTCTGCGCCGTCGCCTGCTTTTGCAGCCCTGCCCGGCCTCGGAGCCGAGGACCTCGGCACCCCTGGCACGGTCCGCTCCGACCCGATCGCTCCCATCCGATACAGTGCCGTTTTTAATACATGCTCCGCGTGCGGATCATGTACTAAAATGCAAGGATTTAGTACTAAAAACAACGATGAGTTCATGCATACATATATTCCTAAATTAATCATGTATTAAAAGATCCAATGTTTTTAAACATCCCATGTATTACAAATTGCCATGTGATGTCGCTGCCGGCTGGCCCGATTTGATTCCGACATTCCGACGCTGCGCTGCTGCCCGATGCTTGCGGTGGAGACCCAGTCCGAGAAGCGCCCTGCTTGCCTCCAGGGTGCCCCGGGTTTCTTGGGCCTCGATGGCTTCGCTATGGGAAGCGCGACGCTCCCGCACCAGACATCCGTGGACGTCCTGGGGTCTCAGGGTTGGGTTTCTCGTGGAAGGTTTCTTGTGGACTGGCCTCCGCTGTAGATATCCTGGCGCGGCCGGTCCGATTCGAATTTGACTCCGCGCGGATGCGGCCCGATCCGACGCACGCTCCGATTCGATCCGATTTTCCCAATTCGCCCTCTGGTTGGTCCTGCCCTCATCTTATGATGTTCCAACCTACTTCAGCCTTGATCACCAGAACTAATTTCGAGCACCAGAAAAGTACCCAACAGCTCGAGGGCTTTCACGCGTCGGGCCCTGGGGGACACTCGTCCGACACTGCTTCGGCGCCGTGTCGACGCTCTTTCGACACCTTCTCGGGTGCTCGAAATGCTTCCTTGGGATGCAGCCCTCGAGCACGATGGGAGCAGTCTAACCCTCGTCGCACCTCCGCGTGGGCGCAGAGCGGGTGCCCGCCGCTGCTCCTGGTGCCCAGGGGGGGGGGGCCTCGTCGTGGCCCTCGCTCGCGCGCCACGCCGCGATGTCGGAGCTCTGCACTTCGCCCCTCCGAGGCTGCACTCCTCCACGGTGCTTGCTCCTCGGCTCCGCGGGCGGCAGAGCTCTGCGCCGCCTCCTGCGCGAGCTGCCCCCCCCCCATTGCTGGAGGCCCAGGGGCTCCGCTGCCGGAGGGACCCGGCAGCGGCGATGCCAGCGCCCTTCCGCCAGCTCCCGCGCTCGGGGAGGATCCCGGCTCTGCTCCGCATCGCCTGCTTCGCTGGAGCACGTCTCCTCCGCTCGGGCCGCGCGAAGGGGCGGGGGGGGGAAGGGGGGGGGTTACGAGCTCTGCTACATGCAGCTGGTTCCCGCCCCGCCGCCGGGCCACGCCTCGAGACCTGGGCGCCTCCCGGCGCCAGGAGGCGCCAGGAAGACCAGCTACGTGAGCGGATTCTCTACCCTGCCCTCTGCTGTCCTAGCCTCTCGCCCCCCCCGATCCAAGGCCGTGCTCGCGGCCCTGGTCACGGGCTCGTCGGCGTCCTCGCGCATTTTCTCGCACCTTCGCTGATGAAGACTGGAACGATGGCCGTCGCCGATGAGGAGTGGCATCGCGCCGCCGCGGTGCTGCCGGAGGGAGCCAATGATGTCGTCCTCGCCTTGATGAGGCCGCAGGCCGCCGCGAGGCATGCCCCGACGTGGCACTGCAGGCGGTGCGGCACCCCTTCTGGTTGATCACCCCCAAAAAGCCGAGCATTTTCTTTGGGTGGAGGGCAAAGGGTGAAATCGGAAATGCCGTTTCGATGGATGTTCGAGGCGTGAATCTGGAAAAGGTGAATCACAAGACGGATTGGTTTTCGAGGTGCAAAAGACCTTACGGATTTCACCCTGAGTCCCCCACCTTAAGAAAATGCTCAGAAAAGAGAGTCCAGCGACAAGGGGGGGTGTAACAGGTCTGGTGCAATAGATGCGTTCGGGGTTGCAGTCGATCCGGGGCGTGCGGCACACTCCGGTGCGCAGATGCCTTGCAGGGTCTCCATGTGCAGTGCATTGGTTGCACTACGAGGCAACACAGCTCTCTGGCGCAGCACATTCTGCAGTGCAGTTCAATTCGGTTGCCCAAAATCTATTGCACCGCCCCATTTCATCACCGATCGCGTTCCACTACTCGCAAAGTGCCTGCTCGCAAACGTCCGGAAAACATATGTCTGCTTTGATGTAATGTATCGTAGATCCCCCGCGGCGGATCCAGACCATTTGCAAGTAGTAACTTTGCGCGTAGTGGAACGCGCTCGTCTATTTCAGCTGGACCCCCTTGCGGGTCAACCGAAGCCCTGGGGTGCCGCGGCTGCTGGCCGCTCGGCCGCTCTTGCCCCACGGCTTCTCCGGTGCACACATCGCTCGGGACACCACGGAGGCGCTCGCCCCAGCCGCCCGAGCCAGCGTGGCTCTTGAGCCAAGACGGTCACGGCACAGAGGAGGGGGTGGTGGGAGGAGGAGGAGGAGGCGGAGGAGGAGGAGGAGGAGGAGGAGGAGGAGGAGGCTCGGAGAGGAGTGGGAGGAGGCTGTGGGGCGAGGAGGCTGGACGGGGACGAGGAGGGCCCCTGTCCGCGGCTGCATGACCCACGCGTGCTGCCGGGCCAGTCTTCCTGCCCTGCGGCCCCGGGGCGTTCAGGTCGGCCTGACCCTCGTGAGCATCCAGCAGGGGGCGACGTCTTCGAGGTGGGGCCGCCCGGTCGCGGTGGGGACCGCTCTCCGGGCAGCTCTCCCGGCCGCGTGTGCGTGTGAGCCCTCCCGGCCTCGGCTCCGGCGTGGCCCCTCTCGAGGTTTCCTTCTCCCAGGAGCGACGCGTCGGGGGGGGGGGGCGCCAGGGAGGGGGGGTAGGAGGGGGCAGGGCTGGTCACGGGCGTTATCGCGGACAATATAGCATGTGCTCCATGGGGGAAGGCCCTCAATCGCCCATCCCCCCCGGAGCTGGCTCCCCAAGCTACCGTTGACCCTCACTCTTCCTCCTCCTCCTCCTCCTCCTCCTCCTCCTCCTCCTCCTCCTCCTCCTCCTCCTCCTCCTCCTCCCCTTCCTCCTCCTCCTCCTCCTCCTCTTCCTCCTCCTCCTCCTCCTCCTCTTCCTCCTGCCCTCCTTTCATCTCTTTGAAATCCATGTGTCAGGCGTTTTGCGTTGTAGCAGCATGGTTGCCTGTAGGCGCATTGGCGACAGCGGGTCAAGCAGTATCTTTCACGCCCCACAGCCACAGCCCGAGCTACAGTTTCTTGTCCATATCGAAGACGCCTACGGCGAATCACCGCCGCCCCCTGCCTATGTGGAAGCGCCTATGTGGCCGAACGTTGAGGCCAGACCTGCCAAATTATCGGACCATGTGTTCCCCGAATCGGTTTGGCAAGCCTTCGGGGAACACGTGGGCATCTTGAAGGTCATCTTGGCCGCCTGGAGGTCATTTTGACCATTTCGGGCCTTCTTGGAGGACGTCTTGGAGGGCTCGTGAGCCGTCTTGGAGGTCATTTTGAGCGTCTTGGAGGCCTCTTGGGCCGTCTTGGGGGCCTTTTGGGGCCGTCTTGGGCGCCTCTTGGGCCGTTCTGGGGCTATCTTGGAGGCCTCTTGGGCGATCCTTGGGCGATCTCTGGGAGCTCCTGGGCCGTATCGGGCCGTCGGAAGGCCGAAACGAAGCAAATGTCAAAATCCTTCACAATCCTACAGAAAATCATTATTTTTGGCCTTTTCTGGCCTTCCTGGAGGCCCTCTTGGAGGCCTCTTGGGCCGTCTTGGGCCAGCCGCGAGCCACCTTCGGCCATCTTGGTGGGCTCCTGGCCCGTCTGACGCCGTCGGAAGCCGTTTCGGGGGCCTTTCTGGGCCGACTTGGGGCCCTTTTGGGGTGTTCCAGGGCTGTCTTATTGAATCGCTTCGCTCATTCCGCCGGCCCGTGATATGGCATCGCTGGTTTTTGTCTGTGTGTTCGTTGCCCATGTTGCGCTCTTGGGGGCGGGTGTCGTTCGGACGCGTTGCGTGGGGAGTTTTGATGGTGAAGCAGTTCCCTGGGGGTCGTCTCTCGATGGGGCGAAATAGAGTCGTCGTCAAGATGCTTCTTTGGGGGGCCTCTTGGGGTCTGTTGAGAGGCCGTTCGGGGGCGCCTGGGAGACATGTTTGAAGCCTTCTGGGGCTTCTTTTGGGCCTCCTGGGAGTCTCCTGGGGCCTCTTGGCGACATCTTGGGGCCTCTTGGAGGCCTCTTGGGGCCTCTTTGGGACCTCCTGGGCGCCTTCTGGGACGGAGGGCTCCATTTTTGAGTTCTCGGTATCCCTCCTGAGTCCCTCTTGGGCCCGTCTTGGGGCCTCTTGGTCCGTCTTGGGCGGCACTTGGGCCGTCTTGAGGGCTCTCTTGGGTCGTTTCGGCGCCGTCTTGGGAGCTTCGTGGGCCGTCTTGGAGCGGTCTTGGGGGCCTCTTGGGCCGTCTTGGAGCGTCCGGAAGCCGAAAAAAACAGAACACAAAAAACATCGAAAAAAACAATGAACATCAACGATTTTGGCCTCTTGGGGCTCTCTTCGGAGGCCTCTTGGAAGGCTCTTGGGGCGTCTTGGAGGCCTCTTGGGCTGTCTTGGGGGCCTTTTGGGCCGTCTTGGGGTCATCTTCGGCGTCTTCGAGCGCTCTTTGGGCGTCTCGGGGGCCTCTTGGGCAGTCTTGGGGGCCTCTTGGGGCACTCTGAGCGCGCTCTGGGGAGCCTGAGAGGCCGCACCCAGAAGGAAAACCATCTCTGAGTAGACTTGGTCGGGCGGCGGTCGGGGTACTTTTCGCCGGGGGACCCCCAGGGGCCGCCCCGCGCGCGCGAACTAGAAATACTGTTAATACTGTTAACCAGTTACCGGAGATCTTAGCACGCCCTGGCCCGTTGGGCCGGCGAATTGGCCATCTTGGGCGTCTTCGAGGCCTCTTGGGCCGTCTTGGCGCCCTCCTGGGGCCGTCTTGGGGGCCTCTTGGGCTGTCACGGGGCCATCTGGAGGCCTCTTGAGCGATCTTGGGGCGACCTTGGGGGCCTCTTGGGCAGTCTTGGGCCGTCGGAAAGCCGAAAAGGCGCAAATGCCAAAAGCCTTCAAAACCTAAGGAACATCAAGGATTTTGGCCTCTGCTGGCCTTCCTGGAGGACCTCTTGGAGGCCTCTTGGGCCGTCTTGGAGGCCTGTTGCGGGCCTTCTGGGCCGTCTTAGACCATATTGAGGCCATCTTGGGCCGTCTTGGATGCATCTTGGGGCCATCTCAGCCGTCTTGGAGGCCATCTTGGTTGTCTTGGAGGCATCTTGCAGGCCATCTTGGGCCATCTTCGTGATTGTCTGAGGATGTCCCGAGCGAAACGGCCGTTTTGGGGGCTTTGCAGCCACCTCTGGGCAAGCGTCCCGGGACCCCGGCGGGACGCGCCAGGGCCCCTGGGGGAGTTCTTTTGGAAAAAGAACCAGAACCAAAACCGAGAGGGTTTAGCACGCCAGGCACCCCTGTGATGAATCAACAGGGGGCGGCGGATTCAGCTGTCCCGGCGAGTCCCGCCACCGTGCCTGGGTTGTGGGTCATAAGCCTGGTGGATGTTCGCTGGAACCTCGTGGGGGGCCTCTCGGGGGCCGTTTTGGGGCCTCCTGGGGGCCTCTCGGGGCCTCTCTTGAAGCAGTCTGTCTCGAAGGGCTTGAGAGCTGAGGTGAACTGCCCGCCGCCCGCGTGCCGGTGGACGGACGGCATCTGAGTGACGGCATTCGCGCGCGCGCGCGCGTGTGTGGGTGTGTTGTGGTGCTGCGTCTTGTTGTGTTGTGTTGTGTTGTGTGTGTGTGTTGTGTGTGTGTGTGTGTGTGTGTTTTGTTGTGCTGTTGATTGTGTTGTGCTGTTCTGTGCTGAGGTGTGGTGCGTGTGCTGTGGGTGTGTCTGTGTGCTGCAGGATGCCTGTGCGTACTATTTTCCCCCCGTGTCCTGTGCAGGACCGGCCTTGTGGCCGTGCGGGGTCTACAGTGAGCGGCTTGAATAAGGAGCACTTACTTGTCAAAAGGGGCTCGGTCGTTCCTTAGGTTCTACATGCGTCATTTACCGCTCCTTGTGCGCCATCTATTCTTTATCGTTCCTATGCGTTATTCCCTGGGATAAAAAAGGGGCTCCCTTCCTTGTGTACCGTTCCTTGGGTCAGGCCGATGACTGTGCTCTGCTCTGCCCGCCGCCCGCCTCCCCCCCCTCGCCCGCCCGCCGCCGTCCGGCCCCGGACCCGCCGCGCGAGGCCGCCTGGCTGGCGGGGGCCCGGGGGGGCCCTCGGGCGGAGGGCGGGAGCTCTCCCTGCTCCCCCCTCTCCCCCTGGGCTCCCTCCCCCCTCCTCCTCCCTCCCTTCCCCTCCCCCCTCCCCTCCCTCCCCCCCCCTCCCCCCCCCCCCCCCTCCCCTCCCCTCCCCCTCCTCCTCCCTCCTCCCTCCTCCCTCCTCCCTCCTCCCTCCTCCCTCCCCCTCCCTGCCTTCCCTGCACGCAGCTCCCTCATTCCGACTGCGCACGACACGGTGGGGTCCGCGTCGACACGCGGGGGGTCTCATGGAGACTTGCGGGAGCTTGTGTGGAGGGGACCTGGGGCGGGAGGACGTATTGCAGCACCGTTGATGCATTCATGGTTCTCTTTGGTCCTGTCCCTCCTTCTCCCCCATCCCTGTCAGGAGGAGGAGGAGGAGGAGAAAGAAGGAAGAGGGATGAGGAGTGAGCTGGTATGCGTGGAAGTCGGTGTCAAGTCGGCCAGGTCGAACGAGTTGGACGGTCCTGCCCATTCCCATCCTCCCTTCCAAAGTATGACACTTACAGTTGGGGCCCATGCCAGGAAACACCCTGCGTGCCTCCAGGGTGCCCTGGGTTTCTTGGGCTTCGATGTTTTCGCGCCAAAAATCACTGGACTTCCTGGGGTCTCAGGGTTGGGGTTTCTTGTGGAAAGTTTCTTGTGGTCGGGCCCCCACTTTAAGCGGAGGGGGAGTCTCGGGCGAGATGCCCGGCCCGCCCAGCTGGCGCGGCGAGGACGGGAAGCAAGAAGGAAAGGCATGGCGAGGACGGGAGCACGAAGGAGGAGGAAGAGAAGGAGGAGGAGGAGGAGTAGGAGCAGGAGCAGGAGGAGGAGGAGGAGGAGGAGGAGGAGGAGCAGGAGCAGGAGGAGGAGGAGGAGGAGAGGAGGAGGAGGAGGAGGAGGAGGTCTCTGTCCCTCGCCTTGCCCGCGTTTCTTTGCCGGGCGCCCGCGCGCGGTCCCGCCTCCGACGAGATTTGGGCGAGGGAGAACACACCGCGGGACGCGCGGCATCGGAGGAGCGGCATACTGAGTTCTTGCAAGGCGCTGCAGGGAACACCGCTGTATCCTCCTCCTCCTCCTCCTTCGCCTCCTCCTCCTCCTCCTCAGCCCTCCTCCTCCCCTCCTCCTCCTCTCATTCTCCTCCTCCTCGTCCCCCCTCCTCCTCCTCCTCCCCCTCCTCCGCCTCCTCCTATTCCTCCTCCTCCGCCCCTCCTCCTCCTCCTCCGCCCTCTCCTCCTCCTCCTCCTCCTCCTCCTCCTCCTCCTCCTGCGCCTCCTCCTCCTCCTCCTCCTTCTCCTTCTCCTCCGCTCTCCTCCTCCTTCGCCCTCCGCCCTCCTCCTCCGCCTCCTCCTCCGCCTCCTCCAACTTCTCCTCCTCCTCCGCCTCCTCCTCCTCCGCCCTCCTCCTTCTCCGCCTCCTCCTCCTCCGTCTCCTCCTCCTCCTCCTCCTCCATTGTGCCCTCAGTATCGTTTAACCGATCCCCGTCCCCATTCCCATTCCCATCCCGAACCCCACCGTCCCACCACCCCAGTTGGGGACCTGCCCCTCGAAGCCCGAAGGGAGCCGCCTATATCCCCATCTCGGGGGTAAGTCGGCCAGAGGGGCCCAGGCCACGCCAGCCGTGACAGGGATCGATTAAACGATGCTCATACCCCTCTTCCGGTCGGCAACTCTTCGGAGGAGCGCAGTGCAGACGAACCGTGCGCCGCGCCGAAGCAGCATTGCCACAGTCACGCACGAGCTGCGCGGCGCCCAGGGCGAGGACATCGTGTCGCCCGCTCTCGCGCGACCCCGCGGCCGCTGCCGCCTTCGTGCGACTCGGTAAGTGAGACATGCGCCGCGCCCGCGCGGGAACGCCATGTCGACGCGAAGTCGCCATTTCGTCCGCGGCCCCGCTCCCAACAATTTGGCGAGCAGGAAAGAGAAGCCGCGCCGGGGCGAGAGCGCCACGGTCAGGCGAGATCTGCGCGGCATCGCGTCGAGTGCGAAAGGCTCGTCCGCGCGCGCGTCGACGAGGTGGTTGGCGAAACGTGTTCGCCGCGCCCAAAAGCGGGACCCCAGCTTTCTAAGCTCCCGGTGAGCGCGGCGCCGAGGTCGGAGAAACGATGTGCAGTCAACCCGCATAGTAAGGATGGGCGACCTTCCCAAGGGTACCCTTGCATCCTTGCCTCCTCGGTCCATCCTTCGCCAGCTCCGCTGGCCGCGCCCCGCCCGAAAAGCTTCGAGATGGGCGTCCAAGGCCCTTGCATCCTTATCGCGCATACTTACTATCCTGGTCGAGTGTATTCAGCGTGTGTCGGTGATTCGGTCTTCTGTCATGCATTGGGCTGGGAGGGCCAGGCGCACAGCGACGACGACGACGACGACGACGAGAGCGACGAGGACGAGTGGGAGGAGGAAGGGGACGACGACGGGGGGGCGGAAGGCCAGCACCCCAATCCGTCCCCGTCCTGTCGGCCCAAACCAAGAGCAACGGCAGAAGGGAGACCCTCATCGGAGTCACGTTGGCGCCGTCTTGGAGCAATCTTGTGGTCAACTGGGGTTCACGGGGTCCTCGTGGGACTATTCGAGGTCGTCTCGGGCTCATGGGACCGTCTCGGGGCCACCTCGGAGTCAGATCGGGGCCACGCGGTAGCCACAGTTCAGTCGGAAGATTGTGGGTTCGTCTCGGTGCTCTGTTGGGGCCGCAAGGTTGCTCTGGGGACGCTTTGGGGTCATATCGGAGCCATTGCTTAGAAGCGGGGTATCTTGGAGCCATAGGGGTACTGTTGCGATCCTTTCAGAGCCCGGTTGGGTCCATCTTGGAATCATTTATGTTGCTGCCTCTCTGGCTACTTGTTGTTGAGGGTCTCGTTCGTTTTGTTGCTTGTCTTAGTGTTGTTTCTGGGGGCTCTCATGAAGAGCACGATCTGATGAATTGATGTGATGTAGACAATCAGTGTTGGCATCCTTGAGCCAGCACGTCAATGTTGACATGTGCAGCCACTAGCGCACAAGCAAGCTGTAAGAGAATCTGTTGCCAGTTGTCCATGCTGGCTTTGCGAAGGCAGGGTCTGTATGGCACGGGATACCCCCAGGCAGCGGCGTAGGTATGTCACGGAGCACCCCCTGAATGCGGCGTTCGTATGTCACGGAATACCCTTTAGAGTCGGCGTCGTTTTTGGTGTCGTTGTGTGTTACCTGTGGTTTTATGCCGCTGCTGTAGTTTTGCTGTTGCTGTTGTTCGTTTCTGCTCTTCGTGTTGATGTTGCTGTTGCCGTTTCTCTTGCGCGGGATTTGAATTGCTAACATTGTTGATGGCTTTCGTTGTGAGCAGACCGCAGCACATTAGAGGACTTGTTAACCAAGCGCAAAACATGCTTGCGAGGAGTACTTCTATTTTTCAATATGTTACTGATTGTATTCTTCATGCGAACTCAGGTTGCTGTTGCTGCCGTTTCTGCCGTTGCTCTTAGTTCCGGCTGCTCCTGTTGCGAATCTCTCTGCTTTGTTCACTCGGTGTCTTCGCCGAGTGTGTTTGTCCCGCCTGTGCTCGTTGACCACAGGCTGGCCGAACGACTGGATAGTTTCTGGTCTGTTTGTTGTTGTTGTTGTTGTTGTTGTTGTTGTTGTTGTTGTTGTTGTTGTTGTTGTTGTTGTTGTTGTTGTTGTTTGATTGTTATTGTTGTTGCTGTTGTTGAATTCTCACTTCTGGAGAATAATTATTGTTGCTCCCCCCCACCGGTGCATACTGTTTTTCCTAAATCAAAGTGTGCATTCGACGCTCGCACCCTGTTTTTTGAAAGGGAAAGTCTTCCTACTCAAACTGGGCCCCTGGCCCCCGGGTTACAACAACAACGGCTCCCGCCTGAGACTTCCTTACAATTTAGCCAGGACCCCCGCTCCCGCCCGAGACGTCCTCGCATTTTATTCAGGAATCGCGATCTCGCTTGGGACTTCCTTACAATTTATTCAAGAGTCGCTCTCCTGGCGCTCTGGAGTCGCGCTCTCGCTGGAGACTTGCTTGCAACTTACTGAAGAATGGCCTTGCGTTGGAATTTCGTGCAATTTGCCCAAGCGCCGCGCCCCCGACACCCAGGCACTCAGGAGTCGCGCCCGTTGTGGCCCCATGTGAATCCCCTTCGTGGCCCCGCTGTCGCCATTTGTGTCCCCCTCACAGTCCTACGTGGCCCAGTTGCTACCCTCAGTGGACCCATAGTTGCCTTCTGTGGCCCCGCATTATCTGCACTTCGTGGCCCCCGCTCGTTCGCGCTCTTCGTGGCCCCATACGCATTCCCTTCGTGTCCCCGTTGTCGCCCTTCGTGGCCTACTTCGTGCCCTTCGTTGCCCTGCTTTCGTTCTCTCTCGCTCTCGCTTTCGCTCGTCGTCGCCGTCGTCGTCGTCATCGTCGTCGTCGTCATCGTCGTCGTCGTCGTCATCGTCGTCGTCGTCGTGGTCGGTCCCCTGTCCGTCCTTTTTGGGGTCGGGTCGACGGTCCGCGGCCGCCCCGCCGATCAGCGCTACCGCTGGCCAGGCCGACGGTCCGCGGCCGCCCCGCCGCTTGCCGGGGCCCGGCCTGCAGAGGAAAAAACTATACCCCCCAAAAGGGGTTTGATCGAAGACGAAGAGGGCGGGTATCGAGGGTTTGGGAAATACGCGTTATTGGACACTAGAGCATATAAGGGTGATAAGTCTTAAAATTATTGTTGTTGTTGTTGCTGCTGCTGCTGTTGTAGTTGCTGTTGTTGTTGTTGTTGTTGTTGCTGTTGTTGTTGTTGTTGTTGTTGTTGAACATTATTACTTCTAAAGAATAATTATTGTTGGGGCCCCTGGTGCACGACCCCCCCGCCGCGCCTAGGCCGCAGCCTCATTTTCATCATTTTCGTGAGGAAGTCTCAGGCAAAACGGGGGAGTCCGGATCCGGTTGTGTTGTTACGATCGGTTTTCCCTTGCAAAAAATAAGCTAAAGTGGACATTTCTTGTTCTAACATAACCAAACTTCAAGAATCCCTTGCAAAAAATAAGGTAAAGTGGACATTCGCGCGCGCAAGACGAAATCCTTCCAAAACCTTAGTGTTCGTAGCGATTTTAACATAAAAACATCAAAAAAACAATGGTTTTTCAACAAAAAAATGTCAAAATCTCATCCCGCGCGCTCTTGCGGATTCGTAGGAAACCCAACACTTTTTAAACATTTCTGTCAAACGGGCTTTTGCGAGCAACTTTTTCGAACTTCTGCGACAACGGTTGCGCACCTGCCAGGGCCATCATCCCTGTCAAATAATACCATGCGGGACACATTCGTTTTTTCTTCGCGCGCGCACGCCGTCGTCGTCGGCCGCGGGGCCCTGAATAGTAGCCACGGTCGTCCGCATGCCACGAAGTGAAGTGTCCGAACGTCATAGGGCGGGAAGCTGGGTGTGGGTGGTGGCGAAGAGTCGTTTGGAAATTTGGTAGAGCTTGAACCGGCCCCCCCACAAAGTGGGGGTATTGCCCGCCTCCTATGAAAACCCTGGCACTGGTGAGAACGGTGTGTCCCCGCGTGCTAGTAATTGTTGTTGTTGTTGTTGTTGTTGTTGTTGTTGTTGTTGTTGTTGTTGTTTTGTTATTGTTCTTGTTGTGGTTGTTGTCGAACTAACTCTCACTACTGAACAATAACAATTATTGTTGATCCCTCCTCTGGTGACCACTGTGTTTTTTCAATTGAAGTGCTTCCCCTGGGGCTCGCACTCAACGGCTCCCGCCTGAGACTTCCTCACAATTTAGCCAGGCCACCGCTCCCGCCTGAGACTTCCTCGCATTGTACTCAGGAAGCGCGCTCTCGCTTGGGACTTGCTCACAATTTATACCAGAATCGCTCTCTCGGCGCTCTAGAGCCGCGCTCTCGCTGGATATTTGCTTATAATTTATGTGAGAGTCGCGCTTTTGCGTTGGAAGTCCCTACAATTAAAGCGCCTTGCTCCCAGCACTCAGGCACCCCGGAGTCGCGCTCACGCCCAGGACTCCCTCACAGCTGATTTAGGAATCCGGATTTCGCTGCCCTTCGTGGCCCCCTTGCAGCCCTTCGTGGCCCCCTCGCTGCCCTTCCTGGCCCCGTTGCAGCCCTTCGTGGCCCCCTCGCTGCCCTTCGTGGCC
Source organism: Prorocentrum cordatum (assembly GCA_963575745.1). Taxonomy (NCBI): domain Eukaryota; class Dinophyceae; order Prorocentrales; family Prorocentraceae; genus Prorocentrum; species Prorocentrum cordatum. The sequence continues at coordinate 122,090 of CAUYUJ010017291.1, forward strand.
CCGTGGCAGATCTTCGTGGCCCCCTCGCTGCCCTTCGTAGCCCCGTTGCAGCCCTTCGTGGCCCCCTCGCTGCCCTTCGTGGCCCCGTTCGCCCTTCGTGGCCCCCTCGCTGCCCTTCGTGGCCCCGTTGCAGCCCTCCGTGGCCCCCTCGGTGCCCTTCGTAGCCCCGTTGCAGCCCTTCGTGGCCCCCTCGCTGCCCTTCGTCAGCCCTCCGTGGTCCCCTCGCTGCCCTCCGTAACCCCGTTGCAGCCCTCCGTGGCCCCCTCGCTGCCCTTCGGGGCCCCGTTGCGTCCTTTCGTGGCCCCCACGCTGCCCTTCGTGGCCCCCTTCGCTGCCCTTCGTGGCCCCGTTCCAGCCCTCCGTGGCTCCCTCGCTGCCCCTCGTGGCCCCGTTCTTTCGTGGCCCCGTCGCTGCCCTTCGTGGCCCCGTTGCAGATCGCGCTATCGTTCGAGAGTTCCTCGCGAGTCATGCAGGGTGCACGCTTCAGCGATCTGCTTGTTCGACCTGGCCGCCTGGGCCGGCCACTCCGGCCTGCCCGTTAGAGCCTATCCGCCCGATCTGCCCGTCTGGTTTTGCCACTTGTTTTCTGCTCCTAGCCCCCCTTCTGCTACTGTCTCTCGTGCTTCATCATCATCCTTTCCCCCTGTCCCCTCCTTCCATCCGTCCTCTCGTCCCCTGCCTCAGGGGCTGCACGACATACGCGCTGCAGGTAAGGAAGATATACCCCCAAGGAGGTGCGATCGAAGGCGAAGAGGGCGGGTATCGAGAGTTTGGGATATACGTGTTGAATGACACGCGATCAGATCAGTTGCTGTTGTTGCTGTTGTTGCTATTGTTGTTGCTGTTGTTGTTGTTGGTAGTATTGTTGTTGTCATCGTCGTCGACGTCGTCGTTTGTTTTGGACGGGGGCTGTTTTATTTGTTTTTCAAGAACAAGCTGGTTTTGTATTTGGTGGTGTTGTTAACGACGATGGGTTTCAGACGCCCTCCCGGGGAGAGGGCGGGGGGACGCATCGCATTGCATCGGAAAAGGGGGGGAACGCTGTACCTACGAGTTTCCCGTGAGATGTCTGGCATTATTGAAAGGGGGTTTCCAGGGACTCCTGGAGATTTCTGTGGATTCCAGAGGATTCCTACGGATTTGTGTGTGTGTGGAGATTCCTGAAAACCCCCCAGGATTCCGAAAGGATCCGTGAGGATCCCGCAGGGAACCGCGGGATTTCTGAGGATTCCGTCCGATTCCTGTGGGTTCCCCATGATTTTGATGACTGCTGAAGATCTCCATGTATGCCGACATGTTTAGATTCATTCCCCGGGATTCCAAAGGTTTCTGCAGGATCCTTTTGAGCTCCTGAGCGTGCCCCAGCGATCCGTGTGAATCCTGAGGAATCGTCAGGCATCTGTAGGGATGCGTAGGAATCCGGGGGAAGCTGTCGGAATCTCCAGGAACCCCTCAAATCATTCAGGATCTCTAGGGAACCAGAGGATGTCCGAGGAATCCAAAGAACCTTAGGATCCCTCGGAACCAATAGTTAGACATCTTGAGGAATACATCGGCGTTCTTAGGAGTTCTCAGGAATTCTCAGGCCCCCTAAGGAATCATGAGGAGTCCGAAGGCATCCATAGGAATGCATCGGGATCTTTCGGCATCCCTCTGGATCCAAACGAATCTTTTGGGATCCGTAGGAACCCATCTTAATCCATAGGAATCTCCAGGAACCCGTAGGACTCGTTAGGGATCCAGACGAACCCGCATGACTCCCAATGAATCTGAAGGACCCCATGAATGCCAACGAAGTCCCCAGGATTCCATTGGAATCCGCAGGAATCTCTCGGACCCCATCGGAGGTCTTAGGCATCCATCGGGATGTTTGAGGAATGTTCAGTTACCGCCGAAAATTCAATCAGAGGCAGCAGCGTGGAATGGGGACTCCACGCTGCAATGTCCCGGCGGGCAACCGCGGGTCACGCCCGGAGGCCGCGAGGAGGACATCCACTTTTACGCCCATATCGCCCTTGACGTCCACCACCTCGCCCCCCCCCAGTCCTCCGCAACAAGCACCTGCTCGTGCGCCTTCTCGGGCGGCGCCACCCTGGCATCCCCCTCCCCCTCTACCTCCTCCTCCTGGCCATCCTGGTCGTCCTCCTCCTCCTCCTCGTCCTGCTGCTCCTCCTCCTCCCCATCCTCCTCCTCGTCCTTTTGCTCCGTAGCCATTTTGGCTTAATATATTGAGTTGGCCACGCCGACAAATGGATACCGCTAGCCCGCGGCCAGCCTCCAAGAGTTTTCGCCTCTCCCAACCACGAGCGTGCAGGCCGCTCACATATCCATATTTTCTTGCGGTTGCTATTGTGGCAGCGGCCTTCATATTCTCGGGTGGCGAGGCTCTTGTTGAAGAACGAGTGCCACGTCACCAAGCCAGTCGCAGCCAGCCAGCGGTAAACGAGCGGAAGGAATCGCAACGCAGCCTCAGGATATATGGTTCCGCGCCGCCCAGCAGGCTCAATTGCATGAATTACCTGCGCACCTTCGTCACCAGTTGGAGGAGGCGCTGTCCGTTCAGGTCAAAGTTGCAGCTGCGGAGTTCGAGAAGACAGCCAACGCAGTTGTGGAAAAAGCTAGAGGTCAATTCATGGACACCATCACTTCTATCACGGCCGGCCTCCATGCCAAGAACGAGCGAACAGAGAGAGAAGTGCAAAGTACAAAACGTCGCATCGAGAAGACAGAGACCGCTACACGAGAGCACCAGGAATCAGTTGCAAAACTTCGGCGAATTGTTGGTGAGGCAGAAGCTCGCAGGCAATGCCCTGACATCACGAACACGTCCTTCGACAGACAAGCAGATCCATGCACTTTCTGGTGCAGTGCCGCTGCCACTTTCAGCGCGGATGAGCTCAAAAGTTCACTCCGCGATGCCAATGTCACATTCGACCAGATCTCCTTCAACAGCACAGGACTGGGCAAAAAACACAGTTTCTCCATCGCGGGCGGCACGGCGGTGGCGGAACCCAGAGCACGGCGACTCCACGAAGCGCCACGACAGGGACGAGAGTGGCGCACATTCGAGCTCGCCAGAGATGGTGGCCCTGTGATACAACTATATGTCTCCGCTGATAAGAGTCCTCGGTCGGTTCGACGCGAAATGCAGCTCAAGCGCCTCGGCGCCATCACCTCGGAGCGCTTCGCGCGACTTCCGCTGCGGCTACACCGCGGACGAGTAGACATCGCCAGCAACATTGAGGTATTGGTACACATTCAAGTCGGAAGTGCCCCTGAGGGGCCCACCACTATCAGATGGGCGATGGCTGCGGTCCGCGCAGGCATTATTGACGACCACCAGAAGAACAGCCGCACTGCCTTTGAGAACAGCTTCTCTGATGCACCCACAATGGCGCAGTGGCTTTAGCCCACGCTGGGCGCCGTGGCTATGCAAGCAGACGGACCACGGCATGCAGATCGCCTATTGGAATACTCAAGCTCTTCATGGATTCTCGGACCAACGGCGCGCTGCTAAACGATCTCTTCTGCTACCCCTCATGCGACAGCGAGTTCTGATTGCGCTACAAGAGACGCACGGTGCGAACTTCGACATGGACATGCTGGCGCGATTCACTCCACATCGATATCGAGCCTTCCTTTCCAGCATCCCGAACAACCTGGCGGCAGGCGGCGCTGGCTTTCTCGCGCCGCGCGACCAGGTCGAGCAGAGCCGCCCACCCGACGAATGCCCTCAGCACTTCTTTGCTGAAGTCGTTCTTGGGAGAGCCGCTTCGCTCAGACTACTGGATTCAACGCGTCAATCCGAGACTGTGATCTACAACATTCACAACTACGACCTGTCGCCGAGTGATCGCGGTGCTATTCGTGAACATTGGCAGCGACAACATGATCACGCAGCAGCGGATCCCCACAGGCGGACATTCACCATGCTTGGTGACTTCAGCATATCGCCGCATCCACCGAGGAGTTCATCGTCTCCGATCGACTCCACCTCAGTCGAAGCGAACAGGCGCCAATACCAGCCGCTTTTCTGGAAGAGCCTCTTCAAGGATATGCTCGAGATTACCGCGTTGACCACCGCGCGCCGCGCGGTCGCCAACCGCGCTGAGAGCACCATCGGCCGCTGCTTCGTCTCCTTGGCCTCGCGCGACATCTTCTTCATGGACGTTGGACTCAAGGCTGATGACTCCCCGCTTGAAAGCCCAAATGACATGATAAGCGACCGCGAGATTTTGATTCTCCGCATTCGCCCTGCTCACAGCAAACCCGTGCAAGATCATACCGTTCTTGCTTTTCTATTTGATCTTCCACACTACGCCAATCACTATGCTAAGCTTTCCGCTCGACATGATTTATCTCAGTTTGATCTTGTTCATCAATGGAGATACCAGAAATCATTGATGCACGAAGCTGCTCGCCTGACTAGAAACACGCTCACGAATATTCCAACGGCCGAACTCGACTCGCAGAACTCGGACGTCAGCAAGGAGATCCGCGGCATGACCCTGAGGAGCATCGCCCGTGCCGTATGGTACCAGAACAAAGACCTTGCCTCCACTCTCATCGACAACACCGAGATCGGCCGCAAGTACATACAGATCGACGGTGACAGCGTCAAGCTCTGCCAGCCGATCGATTACACAAACAAGACCCTCGACGCGCACTCCGCACTTGCTGAAGAACGACGTGCCCGCGCTGCTGCTAGAGCCCGCGATGAATGCGCAACGCAGAATATACAGCTTGGGGACCGATGGCGACACTGTGCCCGTCAGCACGCACGTAAAGGTGAGCTTTGGCGGCCCTTCTCGAGACGCCTCCTCCTGGCTGGCATCGAGATCTCAACTGGTGACACCGTAAATGAGCCAAGCCAGATGCACACGGCGATCATGAGTCATTGGAGCCCGATCTTTGCCGCCCGCACGACCTCGGACCAGGACGTTCAAGAGTGCCTCGACCGTGTCTTTCCTCGGCGTCCTGCGCTGGAATACCTTGTGCCAGGCGAAGAAGAGCTGCGACAAGTTGCTAAACAAGCTGGCGATTCGGCACCTGGGCCAGACGGGCTACCATACCGTGCCTGGCTTCGTTCGCCTGGAGCTCTGCCCATCCTGGCCAGCCTCGTTTCTCGCATGACTGACTACGGGGCACCACACCTGAACACGCGCTGATGGCCATGCTGCCCAAGGGGGACGAGCCCCTGGGGAACTGTGAATGCACGCGAACACCGAGCACGCTACGGCCTCTCATCATGAAGAACACTGACGTGAAACTCATCGCCTCAGCAGCCAACATCGCCCTCTCACACCTCGCGAAAGATACGTCTGAGGAGCAGAAAGGATTTGTTCGAGGCCGCCAATTCCTGCACAACGTCGTGCAGGTGGACATGCAAGCGAGGCTCTTTAGCACCCCACGCCGGCGCTCTGATGCCCATCTTCGCATCCATGGACATCGCAGCCGCCTTCCCCTCGCTGATACGACAATGGCTATGGGAAGTTCTGGCGCGTTGGGGCATGCAGGGGAATTTCGCCAAGATCCTGATGGGCTGCTACATGAACCCGTTATGCTTCCTTACCATTGGTGGGATACGACGCCCTCTTCTCATTGCTGAGTCTGGAGTGGCTCAAGGATGCCCACTTAGAGGAACCACATGGGCGCTGGTCTTCGACCCATTCATCCGTGGCATATCGGTAGACCTTCACCAACTCCGTCGTGGACTTATCAGTGCATGTGCTGATGACCTTGGAATCGTACTACGCCGTCTCCGTGACCTTCAACGTCTTCTACCTCATCTACTTGCTGCAGAAAATCCCGCAGGGCTACAGCTCCAACCAAAGAAATGCGTCATTGTCCCTGGTCCCTGCCGACGCCCAATATGACCGCAGACATCCAGAACATTCTCGAAGGCATCCACGCCCCATGGAAGAACTTCACCGTCGCTTCCTCTGCTAAGTACCTCGGCTTTCAGGTGGGACCGGGTGCGTCGCTGCAGGATCAATGGAGGGCCCCAGCGACCAAGTGGTGGGGGCGCGTTCTCAAGCTGGCGGAGGGTTTCTCGCCCTTGCAACTCAGTATCAAGACATGCAATGTGGCTGCCGTTGCATGTCTGTCATATGTGGGACAACTATGCGACCCTCCTGAAGCTGTTCTTGCCAAAGAACAGCGTGCACTTCACAAAAATCTTCGAGTGGCCCCAAGCAGTTTCTCCAAAAGCGACATCTTCGGCATGACGGGGTGGACTCGAATCGAGGTACCTGCTGATATCGAACTCACGCTTGCGGCTACGATGTGGCGCACGGCGATGAAGACGTTGACTGGATGGACACAGTGGTACCACGAGCTTAAGGAGAATGCGATCGCCACGCGTGGGTTTGTTGCCGAGATATCTTGCCAGTGGAGCGCCCCGTGCTGGATCAACCCGACCTCCATCGTGCAGCGCCTCTTCGACACCACCACCTCGGAGTTTCACGTTAGTTCCGATGGCTCGCACTTTAAGAGGCTTGTGCGTGAACTGGGTGGAGTACAGCGGGCGCGCGCAGCACTCCGCGAGGCAAACCTTCATGCTGCTCGTCTTGGTGCAGCAGCGACGCAGCCACCACGACGTCGGGCTGGAGGTGATGATAGCCCGCCGACGCGCCCACAGTCACGTCAGAAGGCGTACCTCCTCGGCCTGTACTCCAAGCTCCACACTGACACGTTCCACAACACCATTGCTAAACGATTGTCTGCCTGGTTTTTCGCTGCCGTGCCCAATGCGCCAACAAGGCCCTGCATTCCCGCATGCCCATGCCACGAGAGCGAATCTACCAGACGGTGCGGCACATTGGGCTGGCAGCTGGCCCCCCGACATCCTCCTGATGGACCCCGACATTGACAACGAGAAGGAGTGGGACGAATGGAGCAGGGAATATGTCATGCGAGTGTTGAACCGCGACGTCTTTCTGCCCATCTACTCCACCAGAGCGGAGCGCAGACGTCTGACAACTGACATATGTCGTGAAGCGTGGCAAGCTTCAGAAGTCTCACGATCTCATCTGGACATTGCTCTGCTCGGCACCCCCCAAGACCCTGCCGCTCAACTACGCGCAGCTGCGCTTCGTCGAAAGGCTACTGCTGAACACCGTGCCAGGCGCCGCTGGGCCCGCAGCCAGCGACATCATTTTCCTCAGGAAGGTGATCCAGAACTGCACCCTGGAGACGATCGGCATATCCCTGGCGACGAAGTTGATATGGACCCTCTGGCTGCCCAGGACTTTCCTGACCTAGTACAACTGGAGGCTCTTCCTGAGGATCTTCAACAGCGTTGGCGCCGTCTTCGCACATATCTGGCGACACAGCCTCCATCTCGAGTATGGGCGGTCCTGAAGGCGTTATCGGGAGCCTGGACTACTACCACGCGAATGCATGTACCCCCCCCCCCCCCCCCCCCCCCCAGCGCCGTGATTGCATATTTGGCTGCAGACGCTCTGATGCTGCACAGCAGTATCTCGTCTGTCATCGACTTCTTCATCATATAGCTCAGCCTAGAGGGCAGCTAGCCACCGACATTCTCACACGGCTTGGCCTCCCGTCGATCGTTACCTCCTACGACGGGAAGAATGGGGTCGCCTCCTCGGCTCCACGTTTGGGTGTCGCAAAGAGACTCTACCACATCCTGAAGGACTCCGCCAACGTGGGGTGCATCGCGCCGACAGTTGGATATGCGGCCACTCGTGCTGCTCGGCACGCCCTTCAACTACCTTGTGACGCAACGTGAGGTGCTGGCCGCCGCGCTGGACTGACGCCCCCGTGCCGCCCGCGTGCGGCCCGCGCGCTGCGACCTGTGCCCCTGTCTGATGTCGCGGGCAGCCCCGCCGCCCCCGTGCGCGCGGCCATCGCGCCGCGCCCCGTGCCCGTGCAGGCTGCGACAGGCAGCAACATTATTATTAGTGCTCGCGCTCCGCGCTCGGCGCCCCACGCCCCGCCCGCGAGCCGAGACGGCGCGCCCCCAATACAGAGGGGGGACCACTAACCGAAGCGAGCCGCTCGCCCCCCACGCTTCGTTCACTCCTCGTCCTTTTGCTGCCCCTCCCCCTCCCTTACCTCCTCCCCCCCCCCCCACCGCGCCCGCCCCGCCCCGCCCCGCCCGCCCCTCCTACCCCGCCTGCTCCTGCGCCAGATCTTGAATGAGACGCGGCAGGCTGCGTGAATCAGACGGCGCCGATGCACCTACATCCGCGGGCAGCTTGCGCGCGGGTGAACGCGCAATCGATCCCCGCGGCATCGCCCCAACTTCAAACTTGGCGGTGCAGCGGGCCGCTCCCGCCAAAGCCCCGCCCCCCTCCTCGGGGGCGGTTGGCCCGCCCATCCCGCTAGCAGACCTTGGAAGCCTTGAATGAGGAATTCAGTGTCTGGGGCCTCGTGAAGATCCACTTGCGTGGAACGGGGGGGGGGGGGCAGAAGTTGTCCACCCCCAAGCATTGTGAGCTCTCTACCCTCCCTCCGTCTCCTCCCCCCCCCCCCTACTCCCTCCTCCTCGTCCCCGCCCCCCCCCTCCCTCCCTTCTCCTTCCCGCCCGCCCTCCGCCTCGGATCCCCTGGAGGAGGGCGGCAGGCGAGCGGCGCGTTTGCGGTTGCGCGCCGCGGGCGGTTTGAAATGCGTCGCCCAGTTGGGGCTGCGGTTGCGCGCCCGCGGGCGGGTTGAAACGCGTCGTCCAGTTGCGCTTGCGCGCCCGCGGGCGGGTTGGCATGTGTCGCCCAGTTGCGGCTGCGGTTGCGCGCCCGCGAGCGGGTTGAAGTGCGTCGCCCTGGCGCGGTTGCGGTTGCGCGCCCGCAGGCGGGTCGAACTGCGTCGCGTAGTTGTGGTTGCGCGCCCGCGGGCGGGTTGACATGTGTCGCCCGCGTGCGGTTGCGGTTGCGCGCCCGCGGGCGGGTTGACCTGCGTCGCCCAGTAGCGGTTCCAGTTGCGCGCCCGCGGGCGGGTCGACATGCGTCGCCCGGTTGGGGTTGCGTCTGCGCGCCCGCGGGCGGGTTGACATGTGTTGCCCAGTTGCAGTTGCGGTTGCGCGCCCGCGGGCGGATTGGGACGCGCCGCCCAGTTGCGCTTGCGCGCCCGCGGGCGGGTCGAAGTGCGCCGCGTAGCTGCGGTTGCGGTTGCGCGCCCGCGGGCGGGTTGACATGCGTCGCCCAGGTGCTGTTTCGGTTTCGCGCCCGCGGGCGGGTAGAAATGCGTCGCCCAGGTGCTGTTGCGGTTGCGCGCCCGCGGACGGGTCGAAATGCGGCGCCCGGTTGCGGTTGCGGTTGCGCGCCCGCGGGCGGATTGAAATGCGTCGCCCAAGTGTGCTTGCGCGCCCGCGGGCGGGTAGAAATGCGTCGCCCAGGTGCGGTTGCGGTTGCGCGCCCGCGGGCGGGTTGAATTGTGTCGCCCACTTGCGGTTGCGGTTGTGCGCCCGCGGGCGGGTGGAAATGTGTCGCTCAGTTGCGGTTGCGGTTGCGCGCCCGCGGGCGGGTTGAAATGCGTCGCCCAGTTGCGTTATCGCGCGCCCGCGGGCGGGTAGACATGTGTCGCCCAGTTGCGGTTGCGGTTGCGCGCCCGCGGGCGGGTTGAAATGCGTCGCCCAGTCGCGGTTGCGGTTGCGCGCTCGCGGACGGGTCGAATTATGTCGCCCAGTTGCGGTTGCGCGCCCGCGGGCGGTATGACATGTGTTGTTCAAGGCGCCCTCCTGATGTTCAGTCGGTCAATCAGTCAGTCAATCAGTCAGTCAATCAGTCAGTCAGACAGTCAGTCACCGGCGGGCACGGAATTTCACCCGGCTTCGCCGGGAAAGAAATCCATAGAAATCTCCCTGTGTCCTTAGGTATCCATAGGAATTCGTTTGAATCCGTAGGAACCATCGAAATTCTTATAGGAAGCCCTAGGACTGTTTAGGAATCCTATGCTTAAGGTCTGTGGGAATCCATCGGAATTCCCAGGAATCCGTATGCATCCGCAAGAACCGGAGAAACCCGAATGACTTTCCAGGAATCCTTCGGAAACTCTTGGGATCCTCAGGGGTCTCCAGCAAACGTGAGGGCCTCCTCATCGGAATCCTTAGGAATCCGGAAGAATCTCCAGAGATCCTAAAGGATCCATGGGAAACCCGAATCCATTGGACTCCTGAGGAATCCGGAGGATACCTTGGGATCCTTCAGAATCCTCAGGACCCCCCAAGGGAGTCCTTCAGGAATCCATCGGAATCCGCAGGGATCCTCAGGAGTCCCTGGGAATCTCCAGGAATTCATAGAAATCGCAAGGAACCCCCGGAATTCCGAATTTCTCGGAACCCATAGGGACCCCTCAGGATCCCAAGGGATTCTCGGGGGTTCCCTGGGATTCCGATGGATTCCTCCGCATTCTTGTTCACCTGATAATTCCTATCGAGTCCGGAGGATTCGCGTAGATTTCAGGGAATCGTAGGAGTTCCTGAGGATTCTCATAGAGTCCTGCGGTTTCCCCGGAATCGCAAATGATTTTTACGTATTCGAAAAGATTCCTACTCTGGACCCTCCTGGTTTCCAACTGGTTCCTGAGCATGGTTTTTGATCCTTCAGGATCCCGGGAGAGTCCGAGCATTCCTTAGTTCCCTGATTTTCTTATGGGTTTCAATGGACTCCAGAGGATACCGACTGAGTCCGAATGATTCTTCCGGATTCGCAGGGATTCATGAGGATCAGTGGGGACTCCCTAGTCCTCAAATGAATCCATCCTCGCGATTTGCCCAAGAATCGCGCTCTCGCTTTCCACTCCTTCGATTTCCCCTTAACTTTCTCATTTCACACAGCCATGGTTGCATTTACGGTCCCGCCCGCTCAATGTGGACGCCCCATCAGTGGCTACAGCTTTCATTTGATGCTCCGCCTTCCCGACCAGCATTTCTGGCGGTAGCGATATAATGTTTAAACAATTCTTCCCCAACACAGGGTCAAGATTGCATTTAATGTCCCAACCGCCCGATATGGACGCCCCGTCACTGAGTGAATGGTTCCTTTAATGTCCCGCCCGACCGAACGGCGTCGTCGGCGGTTGTGATCGAGTTCCCTTTAAGTTTTGCATTTCAGACAGCGTAGGGTGCATATTATGTCCCGCCTAACCACATGTGATAAACCATCACCGACACATGTTTCATGTAATGTTCCGCCCGCCCGATCGCCGTCATTGGCGATTCTGATATGTTTCCCCATGACCTTCTCCCAACACAGAGAGAAGGAGGCATTTAATGCCCCGTCCGTTCGACTGGTCCACCGGCTCGTCGTTGTCTTTGTCGTTGTCGTCGTCGCAGGCGTCGCAGGCGTCGCCGTCGCCGTCGCCGTCGCCCTCGTCGTCGTCGTCGTCGCCGTCGTCGTCACCGTCGTCGTCGTCGTCGTCGTCGTCGTCGCTCCTGATGGCCGATGGACCCCCACACCCGGCCCTTTCTCCTCCTCCTCCTCATCTTTCGCCCCCCCTGCCCCGCTGGTTCCTGGGAGGGGGGGGGGATCATTTTTTTTCAAGCCAAGCGCCCGTGAAACGTGCTCTCTCACACGTCTTGAGGCGGTCTTGAAGAATAGTGCAAGCATGTCGAAGGACATCAGCAGCCGTGCTGGACTGTCTTGTGCCATTTTTGAGGCGATCTTGAGCTCTCTGGGGCCATCTTGGAGCCATCTTGGGCCAAGAAGAGCCCTCTGACATCTCGCCCCGCCCCCCCCGTCCCCCCAGTCCAGACCCAGAGGGGGGGGCATAGGGAGGGGTTAAACGGAAGCTGTTTCGCTCTCTCCCACGCCCTACCAAGTCATTCGCAGCACCCGAGTCTGAGCAGATTCAGCGGTCGCGACTGGATGGGCAGCTGCGCGGTACCAACGCAGACGGCAGGTGCAGACGGCAGAGCAGGAATCAACCGTTTTCACTCCAAGGCCCCAAGGGTCACAAAAAAACCACTCCGTAAACCTTAGCCACTTGCATTGAGGCGAGATATGGCCTGTCCACTTGCCCGTGCCATCCAGAAGGGCTGGTGGGACTGCAAGGAAGTCTGAAACGAAACGCCCGGCCCGGCCTACTTGTTTAGACGGGAAGGGCTGTAGGAGTAGGAGGCCGTAAGGTAAGGGGATGATGCTGAGGAGGGAGGAGGGGGAAAGCGAGCAGGGATGAGGAAGGACGAGGATGGAGGGAGGGAGGTGGTTGAGAAGGGGGGATGGCGGACGGAGGATGGAGGAGGGGAGGGTTGCAGGAGGAGACAGGAGGGAGGGCCCCCCCCGCCGATCGCAGCACCCCGGTGTACACGGCGGCCTCCTACAATGTGATGTCGTTCCCCGCGGCGACCGTGGAGCTCGAGCGGCTGGGAGCGCGCGCCCGCGCGCCGGGCTTGCCCGCCAGACGACGACGCAAGTCCTCGACGACTGTCGGAGGCCTTCGATGGGTTGCCTGACTGTCCTTCGGCGGTTTTCGGGAGGCCCTCAGAGGCTCCCGGAGGTCCCCGAGGTCTCGGAGGCTGCCGCCGCCGCCGCCGCCGTCGACGAGCGGCGGCGGCGGCGGCCGTGTCGGCGGCGGCGGCGGCCGTGTCGGCCGCGGCGGCGGCATCGTCTTCGTCTTGGACGTGTTGGTTGTTTCGGGAGGCTCTCCCGCGGCCGCGCCGCGGCCCGGGACGCGGCGCGGAAGAAGCTGGCCAGGGCGGGCCCCTGCCTCGGAAGTTGCTATAGGCCCCCGGTCCGGTGCGGGTGCGTTGGTCGGAGCCCTGCCGGCTCGGAGCGACCGCGCGGGATATTTTTTGTAGTTCATTTTTTCGGGGGTGGACAGAACCCCAACCCTGACACGTCGATTAGTGAATTGTCCGTTTTCGGTTCTCGAGAGGGCGTCGCGGCAGTGATTTTCCAGGCTTGCGCACGCCATGTTTGGGCCCGAGGTCGATTTCACTAAACCACGTTTTACTAGAGGGGGCTTTGTCCATACCCGACGTTTGGCGTCCAGAGGCTGTTCCCAGGCGCCAGTGCCGCAAAACAGCGGCTCGGGAAGAGCACAGGTCCCACAGAGGGGGTTTCGGGGGCTGGCGACCCGGGCGGAAATCGAGCCATCGGAGAGGCTCGGTGTCTGACTACTCCACGAGTGCTGCTTGCGGGCAGGGGCGCTGGAGCCAACACATGATTACTCATCCATCGTTGAAAGTAGGTATTGTTGGATTCCTAGATTCCAAGAGTCCAATCTACTTTAAGAGCATTCCTACTTCAATGATCGGGTGGCTGCACCTTTTCCGTCCCCTCAAGGGGGCGGACGGAACCCAATCTATTTTCATTTCCTTCCTATTTCACGTTTCTACCTACTTCTTCCGACCGATGGGTAAAGGCCCGCCCCCCGGGGGGGAGGGGGCAGGGACTTCTCGAACATCAGCGGAAGCCGTCCTCTCATCCGCGAGGGCCGTTTGAATTGGCGGCGCGCAAAGGGGGGTAGGGGGAGGGGGGAAGGCTTCTTAGAAACACCCCTGCTTCTCAGATGGCGCGGGCCTTGTCTACAGATGTAAGGCCCGCGCCTTTTGAGAAGCAGCCTCCTTCTAAGAAACCTTCCCCCCTTCCCCTAGCCGCCAACAACCGGCGCCGAGGGTGCGAATCCGCAGCTCCGCAGCAGTGCCGACCCTGGCAGGGCTCGTTTCGATCCCTCCGATTCGGATCGACACTCGACTTGGCTGGCTTCCGATGCCGATCCGATGCGACTCGGGATTCTGGTGTGGTCTCCGACTTCTGATTGGAGGCGTAGTGGCCTGCCGATTTCCACCGACTCGACTTCACCAGACTCGGCTGCCGGTTTCCGCCGATCCGATGTCTTTCGATCGCCGATCCGACTGATCGATTCGTTTCTGGGCGCCCCTGCCTCGGAGCCCAGGCGTGTGTTTTTTGTGGCCTGCTGATTTCCACTGGTCCGACTTTACCCAACTCGGCTGCTCCCTTCAGCCACCACCCACCAAACCAGCCCAACCCGACCCGAAGGCCTCGATCTGCCCTCCACTTCCAGGGTGGGGGGGATCGGGGAACCTTGAAAAAAACACACCTGGAACCCGCCCCCCCCAAAACCCGAAATTCGGGCCTTCTGGTTGGGTTGGGGTGGTCTGGTACAGTAAAGGTCGTTCAGAGCCCACGCACCGCCCCCCCCCCCCCCATCCTCCTCATCCCTTCCTCCTCCACCGCTCCTCCTCCTCCTCCTTCTCCTCAATCCTCCTTCTCCACCTCCTCCTCCTCCTCCTTCATCCCCCCCCTCCTCCCCCCACCTCCTATTCCTCCTCCTCCTCCTCCTCCTTCCTCCTCCTCCTCCTCCTCCTCCTCCTCTGCTCCTCCTCCCCCTCCTCCTCCTCCTCCCCCTCCTCCTCCTCCTCCTCCAGTCCTTCCTCCTCCTCTCTCCTACCTCCTCCTACCTCCTCACACCTCCCGTCCTCCCCCTCCTCCTCCTCCTCCTCCTCCTCCTCCATCTCCTCCTCCTCCTCCTCCTCCTCCTCCTCCTCCCTTCTCCTCCCTTCTCCTCCCCCCGATGGGCGCGGCGCGCGGGGCTGCCGGCGGTGGCGCGCCGCTCGGCGGGCCGCCTTCCCCGCGCACCTGCGAGCCCAGAGCAGACCGGAGCCGTCGGGCCGCTCCCTGGGCGGCCTTCGGGCGGGTGGTAGCTCAGGACGAGAAAAACACACAGACATTACGCTACCGAGGAACCCCAGATACTTTTTTTTGCTATGCGCGTTCACATACAATATCGTGCTTCGCCGTCCTCCACACACCCTCGCACTAGCTGCACCCCCAACCATCATCAGTCATATATTACGCAATCCACGCCAGACGAACCAAACTGACCAGCCAGACTGACCAGACAAGCAACATCAGCCAGACCAGCCAGATCAGCAATCTCAGCAATCCCAGCCAGACCCAACCAGGCCAATCAATCAAGAAGGGTGGAGAGGAGGAGGAGGAGGAGGATGAGGAGGAGGAGGAGGAGGAGGACGATGAGAAGGACGAGGAGGATGAAGGGGAGGGAAGACGGGGAAACGCCGCGTCCAGCCTTGGCGGCGAGGTCCCCCCCTGAGGACCCAGAGGCCTCGAGCATGGACCGGGCCGTCGAGCCCCCCCACCGAGGGTCAGGATGCATCGAGCCGCTCCCTTCCGAGGCCACCGCGCGGCCCACGAGGCCCCCTGCACCTGCTCATGCTGCTGCTGCTGCTGCTGCTGCTGCTGCTGCTGCCGCTCATCCACCCCTACCATTCCTCCGCCTCCTCCTCCTTTTCGTCCTCCTCCTTGTCATCCTCGTCCTCCTCCTCCTCCCTCCTCCCCCTCCTCCTCCTCCTCCTCCTCCTCCCTCCTCCCTCCTCCTCCGCCTACCACCTCCTCCTCCCTTCCCTCCTCCTCCTCCGCCTCCTCCTCCTCCCCTCCTCCTCCTCCTCCTCCTCCTCCCACTAATCCAACTCCTCCTCCTCCTCCTCCTTCTCCTCCTCCTCCTCCTCCTCCTCCTCCTCCTCCTCCTCCTCCCACTCCACTCGTCATCGTCATCGTCGTTGTGATCGTTTGCGTACTTGTCGTGCTCGTCGTCGTACCTTGCGTACTCGTGGTGCCTGTCGCCGTACTCGTCGTCGTATTTCTTGTCGTCGTATTTCTCGTCGTACTCAGAGTCGTCGTCGTACTCGTCGTGATCGTGGCACGCGTCGTCGTAGTGGTCGTACTCGTCATCATACTCGTCGCCGTACTTGTCGTCGTAATCGTCGTCGTCGCGGTCGTCGTCGTGCTCATTGTACTTATCGTACTCGTCATCGTCGTCGTTGTCGTACTCGTCGTCGTACCTCGTGGTCGTCGTACTCGTCCTCCTCCTCCTCCTCCTCCTCCTCTTCCTCCCTCCTGTCGCCCCGTCCTCCTCCTCCTCCTCCACCGCGCCTCGGCCCCGCCTTCCCCCTCATTGGGTCCCGTCCATATCCATCCCACCTCCTCCTCCTCCTCTTTTCCCTCCCTCTCCTCCTCCTCCTCCTCCTTCATCCTCCAACCTCCCATCCTCCTTCTCCTCCTCCTCCTCCTCCTCCTCCTCCAGGTCCTCCTCCTCCTCCTCCTCCTTGTCCTCCTCCCCCTTGTCCTCCTCCGACGCGTGCGACGACGGTTTCTTCGCGGTTCCGAGCGAGCAGGGAAAAAGCGCCACCTGTCCGTCGGCCTCCAGGAACAGCAGTTTTCCAAGAAAGGGGGGGGGAACGGCTGGTGCAGGTGGAGGCAGGATAATTCCTCCTCCTTTGTGCTCTCCTCCTTCTCATCCCCCTCCTCCTCGGTCCTCCGCCTCCATTCCCTCCATCCCTCCCTCCCTCTCTCCCTCGGCCTCCTCGTCCTCCTCCTCCTCCTCCTCCTCCTCCTCCTCCTCCTCCTCCCTTTCTCCCAATCCTCCTCCCTGTCCTCCACCACCTCGCCCGCGGAGGGGAAGGAGGAGGGGCGGGGGGAAGAGTGACTTTTGGCAGGAGTGACCTCTGACATCCGACCTCGCCATCGCAATGTTTTCGCAACGTCACCAGAACTCCAGAGAACCTTCTCCGGGGCACGTTTCTCGTCCCGAAGTGTGTCTTAACAGCATTGGGCCCTCCTCCTCCTCCTCCTCGTCCGGGTGCTGCTGCTGCTGCTATTCCTCCTCCTCCTCCTCCTCCTGATCCTCCTCTTCCTGATCCTCCTCCTCCTCCTCTTCCTCCTCCTGCCTCCTCCTTCTCCTCATCTTCCTCTTCCTCCTCCTCCGACTCCGAATCCTCCTCCGATTCCTCCTCCGACTCCTCCTCCTCCTCTTTCTCGTCGTC